>VDFB02204646.1:0-12437 GCA_007258455.2 Sequoia sempervirens | reverse complement strand
CTAAATCAATTAGAGCATTCTTCACTTGGATCCTGTTTATGACAACTACTACCACAGGACTGCCTGGTTCATTACATTTGGGAATAGTCACTTTTCCTAGCATGATGTCAGCTAGCTGGCCCACCACATGAACTGTAGTCGGGTCTTTCTTTTTCCTACCTGGCTTCTTGAGACAAGCTTCTTTGATTGCTTTTTCGTAGATTGAAACATCCTTTATGGCTTGAAATAGGGGTATCTGAACACATGTATGCTTCAGGTGATCCAAGATATCAAAGGTGGTATCCTCCTTTTCTTCTTTCTTCTTGGAAGCTCTTAACTTAAGTGGGAATGGTAGTTTTGCTCACATTGGCTTGAACTGTTCAGATTTTTAGTGCACTTTTGGTCAACAAATTCATTCATGGATCTCCCTCCTCTTTGTAGGAAGTTCAATGATAATTGGTTTGTGGGAGGGCCCATAGAGTAGTTCCTAAACACAAGTGGATGCCACTTACATTCATAGCATATACGTAGAAACCGATTTGAATCAATAGAGTATGTAGTCACGCTGTTGTTTGTTATTAAGATTGGGTGTGGGTTGAGCTAGTAGTTGAGTTGGTATAGGTGCATTTGGGTTGGATGTGCGGTGGAGGCATTATAGCGGGGTTGTTGGGGCTGAGAAGGTGGCTACATGTAACTAGTTGTTTGGGTAGGCAATTTTTGTCCTCCCCTCCATTGCTTTGTTTGCTACCAATTTCATAGAGGTGGTTGCTAATACCCTTGAAATTGCTACCAATTCCCCTGAGGTTGCTACCACTGAGGTGGAGAACTCTGATGATTGGGCCAAGAATTTGAAGGGTTAATCCAAGGTTGTGGTGGATATCCTCCATAACTAGGTGGATATGGGGGCTTCCATTGATTACCAGATGAATAAGAGTTAAAATATGGCCTAGCATAGGATAGTGGATCTGGTGGCATACCTTGTCTTGGAGCCCAAGGCTTCCTTTGTGTAACATATTAGACTTGGTCTTCTTCAATCTAAATTGGCTTGAACTCAGGTGGTATATGCTTGCTTTCTATGTTAGCTACCATCTTACATCTACAGTCCTTCTTCTTTTGTCTGCAGTGAAGACAATACTCAGTCAACATCATCTCTGCCTCCTCTTGCTTCTTTTTGGCTTGAAATGTATCTAGCTAAGTAGCTTTTGTTGATAATATCTTGCTTGAAATCTACAAGAAAATGAGTGATCTCCATTATTGAAACTCCACGAGTAGTTGACTTACCCATGAAAGATTGATAAGCTCTCCCTTTCTTTGAAGTTTCCCTATAGTAGTTTTGGCATATTTTCTTGATGTCCTCCCAAGGAACTTGAGAGATATCTCCTCTTGCCATGAGGTCCAAAGCATTAGTACAATTGTCATTAATTCCTCTCAAGAAAATCAACTTTTGTGAGTCCTCATTAAGTGCATGATGTGGGGACTTTTGTAGGAAAAACAAGAACCTTGCAATGAGTCTTCAAAGCTCTCATCTTCCTTCTATTGCATCTTGAAAATGTCACCTGCTCTCATGTCACTACCCCTACAATATTCCTTTTACTTCTCAAGGAATTTTGCCTTCATGTCTTCCCAAATTTCCTCAGTATCCCTACATAGGCTCATGAACCATCTTAATGGAACCTCTTTCAAGGTAGTGGGAAATAAATTAATCCTATGGGCACCAGTAGTATAATCATAACTCCTGTAGAGTATGTCAAACTCAAATAAAAAGGTATCAAGATCTTCTATCACAAGTCCATAAAACTTGGGGAGTGCTAAGGTAGGAATTTTCTTGATGTTTTCAACTTCATTTTGATGGGAAATGGGGAAAGGAAAAGCTGGTTGGTTTTGTTTGTTTCTATTTGCATCACCCATGCCTACTTGATGTTGTTCCAAGAAAAATGGGTTCTCAAATTGATTTTGATCTTTAGAGGAGAATTCAAATCTAGTCAGGCTAGGATATGCAATAGCAAAGGGGTGTGGATCTTCTTCTTCCTCTTCTTCTGGTAGGTTTTGGTACTCAACTAGTTGAAATGGATGAGGATTGTTAGGAAAAAGTATCCCATAAGCATCCCTTCTCCTTCCTCTATGCATGCGGTTTCACTCACTATCAGTTAGCTCACACAAATAAATGGTCAAGAATAAAGGGGGTCATTACTTCCTAAATGAGGATATGCTAAGAACAACTTCTAGAAACACTACAGCAAGAAAAACTACCAATGACTCCAAAGACTTCCTAGCTTGACACCATCACTGGCAACGGTGCCAAAATTGTTAGCCTCCTACAATGATTTAATAACTAAGCCTTTACAACCATGATTTAGAGACTGGACATCTAACCTGAATAGCCTTTCAATCATTATGAAGTTGCATTTAACTTGTCAATCCAGGGACATGAACTTGAAATGGGTCAGCATAGTATGTGCACTAGGGGCTCAAGTAGTCATTGCATTCTACAACTAAGAAACACCATACTAAAGTAAATTGTTTAAAGGAAATAAATCAAATGTTTAGCATCAACCAACAACGCTATGCTTAGAAGCTGAAATCTGAGAGAATAGAAATCTGAGATGACAAGAGGAACTTACTCTATCACCTTGCATTTTATTAGGAATAATCATAGAATGGAATTCTAGTGGCTGTAGGAACAGTCGATGCCAGATTTCTAACTAAGCACTAAACAACAAGTAATACTAAACTAATGCTAAACTAAGAGGACAAATTACTCACCAAGTGGGCCCCCTTGGATAAGTATCCTCTAAACTAACAAGAACTCAAATGCTCAAACTCAGAATTTTATTTTATTCACTATAAATCATGCATACAAAGAGTAATGTATCTATATTATTGAAACTAGAGAATGAGAGTACAATGTCAAAATGCACAACCTTCTGAAGAAGGAGCATCAAATCACTATTTATACTACAACTAAACAAGGCGGTCAACTCCATGACTGGGAGGACGCCATTTAGGGAAAATAGGGGAAAGTGGAGCAATGGTGGTTACACATGTATGGAATCACGGTCAGGACATGCAAGTCAAGCCGCAGGATCTAGCACAAGCAGTAGCAGCTCATGCATGCTCGATTATTAAGGTCCACTGCAAGGTAGTTACATTCAGTTGCATTAAGAATCTTTGTTGCTGGTTTCCTTTAACTTGGAGTGATTTCTCAGCAAAACGTTATGGTGCATCCCCAGCTGGCGGTGTCTTCCTCAACTTGGCATATTGAATCTACATGTCAAGGTCAGTACACATAATAACTGCACGTCTATAACCACTCTAAGAAACATTCATTAATCACATGCAAAATCAATATAGATGACCTACATATTTATCCCAAATATCATTAAAGCTTGGGAGATAAGATAATATCAAATTTCAATGGTTTGAGGGAAACATTGTGCCAATACCAACACTTAAGCATTAAATTCCATGACATCTATGAGCATATAGACTATAGATTCTACCCAAAACTAGACCAAAAACTAGGCTCATTAGGGACCTTGAAACTATTCATGTCTGCCATTTAGATCTACCTCAAGTACTTAAGCCTATTCCAAGGAACCACAACATTGATACCAATTGTTGTACACACATGCCAACTGAGAGGGGAGTGAATAAGTTGTACATTAAAACATTTAGACCCTCATTAACTTTCAAACCCTTATTATGCACCAACATGAATGTAAACTAATGAAACATAAACACATTCACAACCACACACCATAGAACACTATATTTACATCGAAAACACTAATTAGGGAAAAACCACAGTGAGGATTAACTCACATATATATGAATAACAACACTAATTATAGAAGGCTCACTGCAAGAAGGGCTCACTACCTAGAAGAAAAAAATGGATCATTTCCCAAAGGACTTGTTGTCTGGAATAGAAAGAGAATAGAGGAATACTGTTACAAGGAGGTTCACTACCTCAAAGCAATAGAAATATCCACCACAACAAATCCACACCATCTATAAAATTCAACTCACTACCTCCAACAACTTTGTGTACACTGAAAATGTACACCTTCTGTTCATTGCTTCTAATAGCCTTAGGAATTTAATCTCGCAATCAGGTCTCAACACCTAATCAAATTCACATAATTTTTCATCATAAAACATACCACACATATCTCCAACAATTAACCTTTCTTGTATATCAACTACAACCTCAAACAACTTCTCTAGGTCGTCCTCAATGAGACGTATGTAGGTGCCTCAAATGTGCAACAACCAAATATGTTGGTACCAATCACTTCCATGGTGGAAAGAAGTGGGGTACCACACCAATGGTTAACTAGGACCAAAATCTAAACCTACATGCTACACCATGCTTCCAAAAAACAAAAAAACCACCTCCACAATCAATTCTAACATGCTAGATTATCCAAACCTACATTAACACTAACAAACAACCAATTTGTTATTCACTAGGCCTAAAAAAATCATGTGGACCATGATGCAACATCATACAACATCCCAAAACATTCCAATGTTATCAAAATATTTAACAACACTATTGCAACCACCTGAAACTGAGAATACTATCACCTTGTACAACCAGTCACATTGCCACAGACATACAACTCAATAGCCAACCTTGCAGAACAACTAAACACCAAACACTTCAAGAGAAGGTAGATACAGAAAATATTAGCACATTCCCAAATTTGCAAGACAAGAAACCTCAATGTAGAGAAATGTGGATCAATTTTATTTCTCCTAGATAACCTTCTAAATAAGCAACATACTATTAGACACATCTTAGATACTATCGTACGATCTAGAACAAGAAAAATATAGATATAACACCTTTGAACACCTTTTATCAACTCATCCAAACTGCACAAGAACATCTTCAACCATGAAGAAATGTAGAGAATAATAAAAAACACAACTTTGTCACATTGTATGCTCTCTATTCGATTTTTCTCAAAATCACTTGGAAACCAAGTGAACCAGTTACATCAGTAACACCTACTCAACACCACAAACACATTCTCATCAACACCACACTAGAGATTTCAATAATCTCCCCACCTGCAACACGTACTCAACACTATCACACTAGAGGTTAACTGATGGGGGAGGGGTTGGAGGAATCAATCACAGATTCCTGCTCTAGGTCTTGCTTGCAAGACCTTCTTGGTGTTTTGCTCCACCACCTTAACCTATAGGTCCTTTTGCATGTTTAGGTACCCCTGGTTCTCCTAGCCAACCCCACTACCATCACCATTCAACCACCCAAGTCAATCTTGGTGCAATGTCTCCAACCCTTCCTTAGCCCTTAATCTACCCTAAAGGCTAACCTAACCTCAACACTCAATTAGAGCTTTGCAGGGGTGTAGAGGTGTCTCCAATAGCTTCATACCATCCTCCTAGGGTTCTTGAAGGTTCACCATACTCCACCTTCTCATCGCTTTCACCAAACCCTCATTTAGGGTTGGAAAAGGCTACTAGCCCTAGAGCCCCAATTAGGTCTCCACCTCCGAGAAAACAAGTCAGTCCTTGAAAGTTTCCCAAAGAACATAGGATCTTTCCTTGGGTTTCCTGGTCCATATGCCCACCTCTCAAACATTTTTGGGGTCTTGGACCTTCACTATCCGTACATAGGCGTAACCCACATTTTGCAAGAATTAGGGCTTTTTAAGCCATTTCCTGACCACACAGTGAACTGTCAGCTTATTTCAACCCCCAAATAGTCTGATGAAGCCTCTTCCTTCATGCCAAGTCTTTGCAAGGCATCTATCTACCTCTCCACACCATGCCTTGACAGGGAAAGGTCACCCCTGCAAACCAAGTGCTTAGCACTAATTGTCTTTCCTAGCCGAGCATTGTCAAGCTCGCCTAGGAGAAGACTTTCTCCATAATCCCTTGACTCCTACAGACTCCTAAACCTAACCTATTTACATACATGGAGCCTAGACACAATTCCCAAGAGGTTGTACGTTATGTATAGTGGGAATGTGACCTAAACCTCCATTTCCTACTAATAAACTTATCAAAACAACAAATGCAAAGAAACAACTATCTACTATAATGCTTGAAATAGAACTAGAAATCTAAATGGCTACCACACAGGGCTTAATCTACCAGTGCATTGCATCCTACGTATAAAAAAATAACATATTCATTCCATTAAAGCTCTGTTTTGAGACAAAATCAAAAAATCACACTTCACACTATTGTTTTTCTCCATTAAAGCTCTAATTTGAGACAAAATCAGCAATTTCACACTAAACTCATCCATCCTTTCACAACTTCTATCCTAGAGATCAAACACCTCCCTAAGCTATCTACTCTACTCCATGGTCAACATGACCTTCATGGAAACATGCTAAAAATGAAAATTCAAAAACTAGGTTGCCTAATTGCCTAGTGTTTCCTAGTGTTCCTTAGGTGCTCTTGCACCATTATTAACATAGGTTGACATCAATGACAACACTAATGACAATGTAGTGCAACAATCTCCAACAATAGACACTCTTGATTCCTATTTGTGGAGGCAACCTTCCTTTTTCATTTGATTAGTTCTTCAGACTATTGGTACCTATGCCATTTGTATCTTCAAGTTCTAGATGTTTTTCCTTTTTCTTCCATTTGATTTGAGTAGTGTTGTTGAGGGCACTCATGTAGATTATTGTCTTCTTGATCATGGTCATCATTTGTTTCAAAGGAGGTTCTTCTTTCAGCATTATAGCAATCATTCTTCGATAGTATTTACAACTTCATCATGCTTTAGTGGTGTTCCTCATGATCATCCTTTGTTCCTACTCTTTTGGGATAATCTTGTTTGGAGGCTTCTTTTCCCTTCACTTTGTTTTGGAGGCTTCTCAGCCCTTCACTCTATTTGGAGGCTTCTTTGGTCCTTTTATTTCTCTCTTTTCGAGAGGTGTTTTATCCCATAGGGTTTTTCTCCTTTTCTCCATTTTTGAGAGATATTTTGTACATGGGTACCTCACTAGGCCTTGTTTGTTGGGACCCATCATGCATTCATCTTTAGAGGTTTGAACTTCTTCTTAAGAGCTTCTTCCTAAGTTTCACTTAAGGGGGGTTGTTAGAGTAAAAGGTATTTCCTAATTATTTATTTATTTGATTATTAGGTTCTTTTTCCTATAATTACTTAAGCTTACTTAATTCATGTTATTTTTATGTCCCATGCCATAGGATGGGAACACATGCCATGATTTTGTTTTATCCTCACCTAGGGTTTCTAGGTTAATTATCCTTTTATAAGGATTCTCTATTGTATAATCTTTAAGATGCACATTCATAATGATTCATGCTTTTTTGGATCAATAGCTCTTGGCCTCTCTAACTTTGGTATTCTCTCTTTCTATGATAGGTGTTTGATTGTAGATAATCCTTAGGAGCTATGGAGTTTATTTTTCCCAACATCAACATATCTCTATTATGAAGAAATTTTAAATTGAGCATTAAAGAACTTATATTTACGGACAAATCCTAAGTCATTAGTTCATCAAGAGATTATGAAATAAAATAATTATAGTCTCACTTACATTACATTAGTGCTAGCATAAGTGAATACCACACAATTGAATTATCATCTAGATATAGATTACATTTTTGTTTGGTATGTATTCAAACATGTTCATTAGCAATGATGATGAACTAACTATCAAAAAAAAATTTACACACTAGTTGTCTCCCTAAAATGCTTCTTTATGCCACCCATCCATAGTTACACAAACACATTGGGACTAAAGACCAGGAAAAAATAGAAAAAAATTGTCATAAGGATAAAATTGTGCCAATATACCATACCATGGACAAAACTGTCAATGAGTAAAATGACCCCTTTGCAGGTTTGCAATAGTCAAAGATAATTTTGAGCCAATATATCTTTAATTTTGATAATCAATCAAAGTATACATAAACAATCAACTATCAATTACATGTAAGCAACAAAATAAAACTATTCACATGTTAACCCTCTTTTTAATGTTTTAATTTAGTTATTTTAATTCTTAATATAAATCTCATTAATATTTGTTTTATATCAATTAAATAACCTCTAAAATAAAATAAGAGACATAGTTTGTGTGTTGATTGGAGATAAAGATTGTGAAATTGAAATAGTTTCTTTATAATTATAATAAGCAATCGAGTATGTGAAGTCTTTGATACAAACATTATTATCTTGCCAACCTCCAAACAACACTTCCAAATTCAATTGAATGTTTAATACTCTTTTCTCTTAATCCAAATAAAAAATATAAGAATGAAAAGAGTATTAATAAACAATTGCTACACTACCCCCAATAACAAAATAGACATCAAATATTCAAATCACAAATTGTTCCAAATAATCATAACACTCTCATGCTCACTAATTTTTTGCTGCACAACTGTAATATAGATACCAGATAGTAGAACAACATGTTTATGTACTTATTTAGTTTGAAGATTAAATATATAGACAAACGTAGTGCGATTTGAGAGCAGCCATGAAATTTGTGGGTAGCAGCGAATCTGGGAATCGACAACACAATAGTAAGACAATTATATGTATGGTGTGTAAATGGCAGTGGATTAAGGAGTGGAGATCGAATGATGACAAGGATGTCAGATAAGGACACATGCATAATTGATTTTCTAAATTTTCATAGATCGAGGAAGAAGAAGACAAATTATATTGCTTGAAATGTTAAAGCTGAGCCCACATCGAATCCGATTGCACACAAGAAGTGAAAAGCAAGAAGAAATGGGTGATCAAAGAAAATGAAGCTCATCCCCAAAATGCAGAGACTGCTCAATCAACACGGCCATCACAACATTGAAAGAGCGATAATTCCCTTCCAACGCGTTCATGAAGATGACACACCTGATAACATTGAGGATGAATGGATAGATTCGAACATGAATGATTTCTGTTCTTTGGACATAGGAGGATTGAGCAATTGACGTATCAGGTCCTAAAAGCTGAGATAGTTTTGGAGAAAAAGCATGGTAGGATAACCAGTAAACAAAACGGGAGGAAGCAGTCTTCAATAAACAACTATGTTCTGAGGTCCAAGCTGGGAGGAAACCTCTCCCTTAGCTCATAATGTGGATCATCACTTGGACTCTTAGGGCCTCTATGTTCCTAAAAATGGCATGTGGTCAAATGTCATTTTGATCACATGCAAATCGATATCATTCTCTTTCAACAAACAAAACTAAATTCTATGGATGCTAGGTTATTCATGAGACATTGTAAAGGTTGGGAGAGTTTTTTTTGGCTTGCGAACAAACTCTCCATTGAATATTTGCATTCCTCTCAGCTCTAGATTGCCATCCACGTAAGAAATTACCTTTCCAACTTGGATTTTGTTCGGATTAATGTCTATGGCCCCACTAAAACCAATGAGAAAGCCCAACTATTGTATTATCTCTCGGGCTTTCTTCAAATCCTTCAAAATGAGAAAATATTCATTGGTGGTGACTTTAATGTGATTCTTTCATGCAGGGGGAAGAAAGGGGGTTTGCTATTCCTTCCAAATCCTGCATCCTATTCCAAAAAAATTTTATTCTGTTATGATTGACATACACTTCAAAAAATAGGTAAAAGGATTCACAAATATTGCTGTGTTTGGATAGATTTTTACATTAAAAAACTAATTCAATTTTAATATTTTATTAGAAAGCATAATACTACTTTTCTTTGGTTTTGATTTCTTTCCTATCATACTATTCCTAATCAAGAATCACCCAATGTTGTCTTTTTTTAAGTTTCAAAGAATGTGTCTAGATAGCGATGACCTACTAGAACTCATTCAAAAATGGTGGGATGAAGCAGATATCCAAAACGGATCCATAATGCTTTGCTTTATAAAAAAACTAGGTTTTCTAAAAATAAAACTGAATGAATGGAACCAAAAATTGTTCAAGAATATTTTTGAAGAAAAATAGAAGATTGAGGAGGATCTTGAAGCAATAAAAGTATGTTTTAAAAAAGACTATTTCATGTTAAATCTAGTTGGCAAAAGGAGACTCAAAAGTAAAGTTTTCCTATGATTTGATAAAGGTGAGAAGGTGTAGAAATATGGTAGCCATAGTTTTGAGTGAAGATGGCTCATTTGCCTCAACTTCAAAAGAAATCCAGTAGTTGTTTGTCTCACATTTCAAAAAAGTTGTTGGTGGCTAATGGTGCTCAAGGATATGTATTCTTTTCTCACCAACATTCCTAGAATAATAAGTAACGATAGTAATTACATGCTCTTGACCCCTATCACATTTGAGGAAGTAAATTGTGCTATCTTTTAGTTAGCTTGAATAAAACCCCTAGTTCATATGGATTTACAATGCTATTCTACAAAATGATTGTGACATTATGGATTAAGATTTTTGAGTTTTGTGAATGCCTCTTGCAATACAAAGATAATTCTAAAGGATCTCAATAACATAAATATTTCTCTCATCTTGAATAATCCATAATGCCACTTATTTGTTGATTATAAGTCTATATCTCTGTACAACACCATCTACAAAATCATCTCCAACGAAATGAAAAATCACTTAAAGTGTGTTTTATCTTCCATCATCTCCAATGAAAGTGGCTTCATGCCTGTGATGGATATTTCAAATGGTATTATCAAAGCACAAAAGGTGATCCATTCCATCATCACTTCAAATTATAAAATCATGATCAAATTAGACGTCACCAAAGATCAAGTTGGTTGGTTTTTTCTTATGTGTATTCTAGAGGCTTTTAGGTTTGAGAAATTATGACTAGATTAGATTTTTGATGCATTTTGATTGTCATATATTTTGTTCTTGTCAACAAGACTCCTTTTGTCTTCTTCAAGGATTATAGAGGCCCCTTAGATAAGGCAATCCTCTAAATCCATTCCTTTTCTTTATCATGATAGTGGGATAATAGAAAATTATATTTATGATTTTTATTTTTAGCAAAAATATGTGTCAACATAAAGAAAAAACTTTTAAAAAGATATGGTGAAATTGTTGTACTAACTAGGATTTATAAAATGATCTTGATTATAGTATTATGAATAAATATTCTAATCAAATTCCCATGTTCTTGTTAACATCTCAAAAACATTATGAATAATATTACACAATAATCATTTACAAACTATCCTCTAGAAGAGGAATTCTAAACTGGAATACATGTAGCCATGAATCATATGTGAGATTGAATGTAATTTTAATTATTCAATTAAAATATTAAAAAAAAAAATTATGAAATTTAATTAAGCTCTTTAGGCATGAAACATCAAGGTCAATACAATTCCTAGAAGAAAATCATCTACATGTCTAACATGGAAATCACCATAAGATTTCACAAGAAAATGAGTAAATTTACACATGACAACTCTTGATTATAGTTCAAGCCTCAATCTTTAACCAAAATCAATCATTAACAAAGCTTACAAGACCTATAAGCTAGATAACTCCTTAATATATGTCACTACTAATTCAAATTTTTAATAGTAAAAAAAACTCTCCCATCTCATTTGTAAATGATATCATATTTTCCAACCATGTCAATTTCATTCTATGCCAAATAGACTCATTTATAGAGTTGACATCATAATATTTTTTCCCTAATTTTAAAATAAAAAATAGAAATTGTAACAATTTTTTTTGTTCCCACATGATAATCTTATATTAGAAATAAAAAATAACAAGAAGTAAAACAAGATGAAGAAAAAATAAATAAATTTGGAAAAAATAAGAATCATATATGTTCTTAGATTCCTCCATAATTAAAATCTCTACAATAAATCTTCAGTATTATTAATATAAGCCTACTCTTGTAACAATAATGCAACCACAATATTGATAAAGGCTCCATATGTAGAAGTCCCATAGTCATAGGGATTGGAATGGGAAAACATATTGAAATTCAATTGAAAATAGAGTAAATGTGTATATGATTGGAAAATGAGAATTGATTTAGATGCATTTTCCACTTCCTTACATGATTTATATGTTAAATCATGTAACTAACATGCATAATTCTAATGCTTGTTCTTTAAAGTATCATTCTTTAAGTTGACATACATATATATGTAAATAAAAAAGTCATGTGGGATAATTTGGCCACCTACAACATAGGTTATTAGAGAAAGATGATTTCCTTAGAGACCATTGTAATTATTAGTAAACAATCATTTCCACCAATACTTACGCCCCCATAAGAAAGTTTATAATAAGAACTCCTTAAAGTTAGACAAATTTCTACATCTGAAAGGTGAAAAGCAGCTTGTAACTTGCATTCTATAGAGTGAAGTGCATGTAAAGAATGGAAAAAAAAATTGACAAGGAACTTTTTACTACTTACATTTATATATGTCATACCTTTTAAAGTAGGATTTGATAGATAAGCTTGTAAGCATGTATATCATACCTTTTATTCTTATTATGACATTGAAAATGTGAGATCAAATTATTTT
>VDFB02204645.1:0-16159 GCA_007258455.2 Sequoia sempervirens | reverse complement strand
GATTGGAAAGCTTTCAAAGGGGTCCCTCGGGAACCCTTCAAAAGAAGAGGTGTCTAGGTATAGTTAGGCTGCCTCCAAGCTAGACACAAATGAATTCATTTGAGAGAGAATATTTCAAAGAGGGGTCCCTCGAGAACCCTTGAAAAGAGAAGGGGTCCACTCAAGGGATGCACTATTTGAATAGTGAGGTCTAGTCAGGTTTTCCCCAAGCTAGATATCAATGAATTCATTCGAGCTAAGATCTTTCAAAGGGGGTCCCTCGGGAACCCCTCATGAGAAAAAAGGGGTCCACTCAAGGGACACTTCATTTGAAAGACATAGAGAAGAGAGGGGGTCCTTAGAAGGACACACATCCCTGAAATGAATTATCATTGCCCCCAACATACAAGGGAGGATAACCATGCAGGATACTTAGAGCATACAAGATAGAGGTAAACCTCAATATCACTTGTCATGTGAAGTGAAGGAAAGTGCATCAATCAAATGGGAGTTTGATGGCACCTAAATCATGAAGTTGTATTTTATCCTTCAAGGCCTTACATTCACTAGTGGAATGGCCAGGCACTCGATGGTATGCACATATGAAATGTTTTTATTTATTATGCTTATGAAATTTCTTTTGTGTGGGAGGAAGAAGAGTAATCAAGTGGGATTTGAGAAGCCTCAACAAGATATGTTATTGTTTAGACAAAGAATGAGGAGCAAGAAGCAATCCTTTCCCTTGTGGAGAAAAGTTTGACTGCTCACAAGAAGATGATACAAAGGTATTAGACAATGGAGGATCTACATGGAGAGTATTATTCTAGAAAATGGGATCATACTCTTCTACAAGATCACCAAAATATTTCCTAACAGGATTACCAACATTAACCTCTTTAATAGATGTATAATCATCTTCCTCAAAAGGAGGAGGGTCGACATCAAGGACATTAGAACTATCACTCATGTTATGCCACGATACAAAAGAATAACTATCTTCAATAGTGGGTTTGGATGATGTTATCAGAACATCTAAGTGGATCAGGTTGAATTTATGCTCCCCACTAAAGGAGTCTGTAAAGTCTAAGGAACCCCAATCATCATCAAGACATGCATTTTCTTGAGAAATAGAAATAGTAGACTTAAGTTTTCTTTCTTCAGAAGGATCTTGTTTAGGGGCATTTATCTCAACAATATCCTTTGTAGTAGGTACTATTGGAGTAAACATCAACACATTAGAAGATACTAAAGGAACAAGAGTAGGAACAATCGAAACCTGACCGACAGTTGCCATCTCACAAAAGTGCATAGCATCAAGGTCAGCCTTAATTGTGACTACTCGATTATTGCAAAAGAACTTAACAGATTTATGCAAGGTAGACAAGACTACACCCATAGCATGAATCCATGGTCTACCAAGAAGAAGGTTATAAGGTAACTTTTTTTCCATAACATATACAAGAGTGGGTACAGTAATGGGTCTCAACCTCAAAGGCAAGACTATCATGCCTAAGGCTTGTCGACCAATATTATCGAACCCATGAATGTCAACATAAGAAGTATTAAGAGAAGATGAGTTAATATTAATCTTAGGAAATAGATCAATACTACACACATTGAGTGCTGAACCAACGTCAACAAGAGTATGTGTAATGCCAATATTATTAATGTTGACTATAATAATTAGAGGGTCTGCTTGCTTTTGTACTTGTTTAGGTGGGAGTTCTTGTAGATAGAATGTAATATTCAGTGAATCCACATGAATATATGCCATCAACGCATTAACATCCACCCACGTAGAAGGTAAGAGGGATATTTTGCAAGGCTTCCTGAATCATACCTTGATAAACTAGAGCATACTAAAGCAAGTCCCATAGTGAGATCTTAGCTGGATTAACTTGGAGTTTCTCAGCAAGATTGTAATTACTAGGTGCTTTAGTTGTAGGTTTAGGAGCTTGAGGAAGGCTTGGTTGTTTATTCATACTATTCTTATGGCTACCACTCTATAAGAGGGAGCCTTAGAAAGGTCTGGAGAATTACTATCAAATGAAAGACCATCAATACGAAAAATACTTTTAGGAGAAAGACTAGATAGAGTCACGTAAATGACCGGTCTCTTAGGCCTTTGAGGGGTAGCAGAGACATAGATTACATTTACATAATCATCACAACTAGTAGAATAATTATTTGAAGGCATATTCTCAACATCGATCCAAAAAGGATCAAATGTGGAATAATTATTTGAAGAAACATTCTCAACATCAATCCAAGGAGGATCATATGTGGAAGGAGGTTCATCATTCACTAATGCAGCCTCTCTTGAAGAGAGTGCATTAGAACAAAGATGTGATTCATCATTCATGAATGCATCATCTCTAGAAGAGGGTGCATTGGAATGAAGAGTATACTTATCATTCATAGATGCATCATCTATAGAAGAGAGTTCATTGGAATGGAGAGTAGATTCATCATTCACAAATGCATCATCTCTAGAAGAGAGTGCATTGGAATGAAGAGAAGGTAAAGTAATATCAAGAAAGGTATCAATGATTTCATCTTCTTGCAACAAAATATCCTTCAAAGCAAGAGGAATTTTGTGAGAAGGATCAAAGATACAAAGTGACATGGGAAAAGCCAAGTCACCATCACATGCATGAAATGGAATATCATTAACATTTTGAACAAAATTAGATAGTGAATTAATAAAAGAAATTAAATTCATTACAATTTTTTTAGTTTTTTTTATGTTCTAGTAATTTATGTTTTCGGAGGTCTTCGGAGTAGAATTTGAGGTTGGTACTGAGATTGAAAATTGTGTTAGTCCCTCAAATTCAATTGCCAAAGGCACTTGTATTTTAGGGACTAAACTAGTTCTCTAGAAGACCTTTCCAATAGTGCAAATGGTTCTGAATTCCAAGCATTGAGTCAAAAGTTATGACCTCGCCAAGTAGGGGTAAATAAATTCCTAGTTTTTGAAAAAAGTTGTTCTTCACATCGGGTTCACCCAAATGTAGAGAAGAGGGATTCAATACTCATGAGTTATCTTCATTCAGAGAGCTTCATAGGGTGAACTACCCTAAACTACTCGAACAACGATGATAGTTCTAGAATCGTAAAGAGTAGGTCATGAAGATTCTTCCTCGGACAAACTAACAAGATCTTTGCCAAAGGATGACTATTGTCAATAGATTTTGCACCTTGTTGAATGCACATTCGGCACTCCATCGAACGGGAAACCTTCGATGTGGGTGATCTGAGCGAAGGAGGAATCTCCAGAGTGAGCTGGTTCTCCGAATGATAAGTCCTATCTTGAAACTTCAGAGGAAAAGGGATAAAAAGATGGACTGAAAGCAAATCCGAGTTTAACTGATAACTTCAAAACCTGATAATGATTTAATGATGATTATGATCTCTTCCTCACAAACAGCTTTCATAAAAACATAATATATCACAACTTCTCGTGAAAAATTCATACATAAATAATTTGCATGAAGACCTAACTTGAAGTACAACATGCAACCTGTATTTTGAACTTTCTGCACTAGGGATTATAGTCTAAGGACATAACAAGGACTCTGTAAATAGAAATCACAAGATAAAATCAAACTGAAACTGCAAATGGACACATAAATGAGAAGTAGGAATGATGTCTTTATTCAACTGAAGGAGAATGCCATAATTTGAAATTGAGTACTAAAATGGGTTCACAAGCTCAAAAAATGTGTATGAGTAGGAACTCTGATCTAAACTAAGAAGGAGAGTAGAAAGACTAAATCTATCCAAACATAACTCTCTAGAAACCCTAATCCGAGCTCAGAAAAAAGCTCAAGGAAAAGGTTTTCAAACTATCTCAAAAATTGCCTAAAAGCGGAAAAAAGCATACTGCTTTTATGATGAATCTGTCAAGCCTCTAAAATAGGCTGGATTTGCTTTAAAATCTCAAAAACACCTTATCTCTCCAAGATAGGTCTCAAATCCGACCAAGAAGAGAAGGCAATAAAAAATTTGCTAAAAATAGCAAGAAATCATAATGCAATTTATGGGATATCGCTTTACAATTCTACTTTAGAGAATTGCATATTTGCACAATTTGTTTACTTTTTGCAACTAAAGATTAAAAATCTTTTGCAAAAATAAAAGCTCCTTATCTCTCCATTACAATAATTTTATTTTCTAAAAAATCATAAAAAATATAACACACCATTACCTTCTCATCAAAAACCTTCATTGATTTCTCTAAAATCAATTAAAAAACATAGAACCCTAAAACATAATTGACCCTTCATAAGAATACAAAACCTAAGTGACAAAAGAATAATCACTTTTTAGATCATAAAGCACTCTTTATGCATATCATACCTTCAACCCTTCTCTTAAAGCAATAACATAAGGCACAAACCCATATTTCACTAAGGCATATAACAAGTCCTAAGACTTAAAACATCGACTTAGTACATGAATTTTCGGCCTCCCCACATATACATTTAGACTCAGATTTTAATAAATCATAATGCAAAGGCAAAGTCATTTGAAATTCTCCATGAGTTCTGGCCAAACCTTCTAGATAATCATAAGGTCGAAATAGGGTTTCAACAAAACATAGTCAAACCCTAATCATCACTCCATTTCACACTCTCCGACTTGAAGGAAAAGAGCTCTGTTCTTTGTATGCTGCTGCCATGATTGAATTGAACTCAAGCTCGTGTGCTTTGGGAATCTTCACCATGCTCTTCAGATAATGGAATCCTTAGGGGTAAGCTTTGTTTACAATATCGAAGCTTTTTTCACTTCATTTGGAAAAAAAGAAAGGCCATTAAGGCCATGGACTGTCATACTTATCTTCTAACTCATTCTTGTGCTATGATTTTCCTTGGTCAACAAGAACTCGAGCTCAGCTTCTGTCAGTCTACTCCATGAGATCTCACCTTGTGTTATTGCTTTTTACCTACTGTCACAAGGGTAAGCTGTTCACTCATAACTTCACAGCTTCTATGGCTTCATATTTTATTCTTTATGGCTTGAGGCCGTGGCTACCACCATTTTTGATGTCTCTAATTGCATTTATTTTCATTTCCTATGCTTACATCAATCATTGATGTGTACCATTCTCACCATGAGAGCTCGACTATTCTTATGGGCTCGAGATGTCGACTTCTGGACTCTCTCTGGAACTCCTAGCCGTGGCTAGCATGCTCCTTCAAAGATATAAACTAGTAACTACCATTCATATAGATGCTTCACTCTTCAGTGACCAAAATAAATTCTCCTTACCTATGAGTTTATGGCCATGCTTAGGCCGCACCAGATGTATACTATAGAAAACATTATTTGAAGCTTTGGGCTTGACCCAGAACAATTTTTTTTATCTTTATGCCTATTTGATAGCATTTCTACATATGGGTATCATAAAAAATAGAATAAGACTATGTTTTCTTCATTCTGAAACCCGATTCACTACAAGAAACTCACACTTTAATGTCTTCTTGCTGTCTCATACAAAACTTCATGTGGGCATCGGTGTTATTGCTTTTTCTGCATTTTGAAAATGAACCCAAAAATGGGTATCATAGATAATTGAGAATGATTCTATTTTGTACTCCTGAAACATGGATATTTGTATATTTCTAAAGAAAATTGTATTCCCCTTCTTCTAATGCTCGACCCACCTCAGGAACCTTGCATTTTGTATTTTCTTTCTTCTCTTTACATGGGTTATCACTGTTAATGCATTTTCTGTATTTCGAAAGCACACCTTAGATATGGGTACTCAGGATTCAACTTCAAATCTATTTGTATGATTATGTTCATATGGGCTTGACCCAATAACAACCAGTGGCTTATTTCGGACCCCTGAAACAAAAGAATGACTTGGATGTTTGTATATTCATTTTTTTATTTCCTTGGCATTCTGCACTTCATGAAAAGAACGCATCTCCATTGCATCACTGCTAAAAACTGTCACATGGCCATGACTGTACAGAATTTGAATAAATCTGACCAAAAACCCAACTAGAAACAAGGAAAACTAACATTCATTTGAAACCCCAATGTGGGTACTTGTTGTTTGTTTTTATATACCTTCATAAATGAACACTCATGGTGAAAATAACAAAAAACTGTGTGTTTATCTGCACTTAGTTTATTGACCCATATTGATCGGTGCTCCATTTTGACATTTCTATAGCTTCTCCTTGGTAGTTGTATAAAATATGAGTTTGATTTATGATTGTTTCCTTTGACAAAAACATCTGATTGTATGATAGTCAGAAAAAATACATTCATTGCTTTACTGCTAAAAAACCTTCAATTAGATAAATGAGATTATGGAAACGTGTCTTCTCGTCGAGTCATTTACTGTCCTTCACACTGTCTCCCTCTGGGTTCTTTAATCTTACCATATAGCAACACTGACTTTCTACTTTTGGAATTTATGTAGAGGCTTAGATTGAACATTGCAACACCACGAACCACCTCTATTCACCAGCTCCTATGCATACTTAAAGCCTCAGAAGCACCATTCTGGAATGAAACTGTTATCATTTCTTTGGCATTCTAGGACAAATATCTCTCACCTTATAATTCATAAAGTTGTGTTTGCTTATTGGTCAACTAGAATTGGTTATCATTTGTCATTTGAATGCACTATCTGCCTTTTGTACTCTTGAGCAATATGGTACTCTTCATGCATTTTTATGTTCCACTTATCAAACTTCTTTCAAAATCTGCTCTCTTCCATGATAGAAATCAAAAACTTTCATTAAGGCATAATGTATGCCTGCTCACTATCCTTGACTCAGGAAAAATAATAAATTGATGAACTAAAACTTGCATGACATATATGATTACCACTACCAAGATAACACACAAAATATGAACCTCAAGTAAAGAATATCCTGATGTAAATGTACTTAGTTGAATTCATTTAGTGAACTAAACCACTATTCAATTGGCCTTCGCAGCAAGTAACCCCGATCGCTATGAATGCACGTCATGAAGGTTCGATGGATAATGCTGTTTTACTCCCCTTCGCTTTGTATTTCATTTCTTGATGAACATGATGATGTATCTTAAAATCAGCCCATTTAATGAATAGGCAGCATGTCGAAGCCTACCCTTGTGGGAGACCATTTTCCACATGCTTGGTCTTCTAATAATGTTCACCAGATTTTACCTATACCTATCAAGGAAGCAAAACAATGTCAGCATAAAATAGAATATGATGATCATGATATTATTATTCTCGTTCAGCTCATTTCTTCTACACTTCACTTGATTGATTATTTTAATGCATGATTAATAGTAGGTCATACTATTGTGGATGCCTCATATAGGTTACCCCATAATCAGAGCCACTGACATCCCCTCTCTTCTCTTATAGGTCGACGGAGCTCAAGAAGACAAAGGTGCACCATTCGTCATCAACCACCGGCCAAAACAGGCAATGATGATTATGTTGTTTACTTATATGATTTCCTTTTCGCATCTTCAGTAGTATAGTGTGCTATTAGTGATGTATTGTAATAGTTACATCCACGACATGTGTGGATCTTTGATTTCAATTCTTGCTTTTCATTTGAAAGGAAAATGCATTTAAATGCATATGTTGTAATACCTGATTCTTGAAATCAAATGAAGCCTTGTAAAATATGAGTCTTTTCATGAAATAAAAGAAAGCATCTGAAATGTTATTTTGCTCATTTGTTCAATTCTATATTTCTGTCATTTCTTAGAACATTTGAATGGCATTCTGAAAAATCTATTTCTTCTTTAAAAAGTATAACTGTTACTCAATGAATAATGATAATAATGTGAAACAACATTTGAACTTAAACCGCACTCCACCTTATGATGTAAATAACATTCAGCCAACTTCTACCAATTGAGCCGAGGCAAAAAAATTGGTAACAATGACAATGTGTGGAAAACAAATGACAACGCGGACGGTTGGCATCTTTAGAGGTGCAATCGCATCTTGGTACTGCATCTAGAAATCAAGAATGTCGCAAAAAATAGAAGCAAATGACTACCACTGATTGTTGAGAACTCTTGCGTAATATAGGGAAATAACAAAATGTAATAGAACTAGGAATAAAATGAAGTAGAACCTATAAAGATAAGAAGAAGAAGGGAAAGAAATACTTATAACCACATGAGTGATGAAGCCTCTAGCAAGTGAATGTCTTCAATACCTACGTATGTAAGATCTGGAGAAATTGTTAGGGATATATAGGGGTTTTCCTCAGTCAAACCCTCGTTTTGGTGTTCCCACCTCCAGGGATTGCCAAGAAGATAGAGAAAGAGAGAGATGAACAAAGCGTGTGGTGAAAGCAAAACCCGCTTAGGAATAGAACCCGCACCACCAAGTAGAAGTGATAAAAGCAATCCCCTCTCAAGGAGGAGAACTCATATCACAAAAGAGGTGATAAAAGCAATCCCCGCTCGAGGAGGAGAACCTGTATCACAAAGTAAAAATGCAATAGCTAGGGGATATGGAATCCCAAGATGCTCACAAGCATGAGATAAGGGAGATTAAGCTACAAGAGTGAAGCTAAGAGAGCTTGAAACTGCTTGAAACTGCTGTGACAAGTAAGTGAGTTGTCCAAGCAAGAGTAGGATGGAAGAATGCCAAGATGGAGAAGAAACTAGAATGAAGCTAGAAGAGCTTGGAAGAATGGAGCTAGAAAAAGTTCAGAGAGCAAAAATGGACTGAAAGGATAGCTATTAATGAGGGAAAAGAAACTTCTTCAACCGTTACAAGGCATCTCGAGCCATTACCATGGAAAGAAGGTGGGGAAAAGTGGCAAGCATGCTCAGAGACAACTGTTTGAGCATTTAAACATCGTAGGATGCTAACACGGTGCGCAAACATTTGTGCGACGTGCTAGTGTTTGGACAAGTCACACTACAAAACAAAAGAACGAAAAAAGCCCGAAGTTCAACGTAGAGTTGATACACGAGGGTAGTTGCTAAAATGGGGTGTTGGAGCATCCTAAGAAGGGAAAAAGGATAATGCAAGGGGCTAAAATGAGCCTACTCAAGATGCTAAGGGAGTGGACAATAAAGTGGGTACAAGAATGTATGTGAAATTGCAAGGGGTGCAATTTTACAACTATACAAGGAGATTCATCATTCTTGATCAAATTACAACCAATAACCATAGGAGTACATATCAGTTTAGAGTGATCCATTCTAAACTTCTTCAGCATTTCTTTAACATACTTATATTGTGATATGGATATACCTTTCTTTGATTGACCGATCTACAAACCAAGGAAGAAATCTATCTCCCCACACATTGACATCTCAAATTCTTTCTACATTTCCTCTACAAAACTTTTTCACATACCTTCATTTCCTCTGAAGATTATGTCATCAACAAATACTACCATAATTAATATTTTTTGACCTTCAACTTTGAAATATAGATTGCTACCTATAGTACCTTTTATGAATCCTTGTTGCAACAAGTACTTATCTAACTTTGCATACCAAGCTCTAGGAGATTGCTTCAGTCCATACAATGCTTTCTTTAATTTTTAGACAATATTTTTATCTTCTGACAACTAAAAACCTTCTAGTTGTTCAATGTATACCTCTTCTTCCAATTCACCATTGAAGAATGCAAACTTCACTTCCATCTGATATAATTTGAAATCTTTGTGTGTTGCAAAAGCTAAAAAATGTCTTGATAACTTCCATTCTTGTAATCAGAGCAAAATTTTCCTCAAAATCTATACCTTCAACCTATGAGTAACCCTTACACATAAGTCGCCTTTTTCCTAACAAATTTTCCATCTTCATTCAACTTTTTTTGGAATACCCACTTAGTACCAATCACATTCTTATTTTTCGGTCTTGTGACCAATTCCCAAGTCAGATTCTTCTCTATCTGTTCTAACTCTTCCTTCATTTATTTGACCCAATTCTCATATTTGCATGCCTCAATCACTATTTTTGGTTCCACCTCATAAAGTAAACAAAAATTTACTTGTTCCTATGTCAAAGTAGCTTTTCTTCTTGTCAACACACCTTTTATCTTATCTCCAATGATCCAAGATCTTTTGAATGATTCTTATACACATAATTGGGAGTCTTAGGATTATTTTCTATAGCTTCTTCCTCTTCAACTATCAAATGTTTTCCTTTATCTTCAACTTTTTCTTCTTCACTACAAGGGGATTCATCAGATTCATATTCTTCTATCAATATTGAATTTTGATGTGGTTCTTCATCCACTTTGACACTTGGACTCTCAATAGTCTTCTTCAATCTTTGGTTGTAGCATTGGTAGGCCTTGCTTCTTGTAGAGTATCCAAGGAATATTTCTTCATCGGATCTTGCATCAAACTTTACTAAGTTTTCTTCATCTCTTGTGACATAACACTTACTTCCAAAAACTCTAAAATATTTCATAGTAGGAGTTTTACCATACAATAAATCATAGGGAGTCTTTGCACTATCTTCTCTTGCTTGACTTCTATTAAGAATGTAGACTGTAGTATGGATTGTTTCTCTCTAATAGAAATCTAGAAGATTAGCTTCCTTCATCATTTTCCTAGCTACTTCATGAACTGTTCTATTTTTCCTTTCCACAACTCCATTCTGTTGAGGAGTTCTAGGGGTTGATAAATTCCTTCTTATTCCATGATCTTCACAAAACCTATTAAATTCATTTGAAGTAAACTCACCACCTCTATCAAATCTCAAACATTGGATTTTTAGATTCATTTAATTCTCAACCATATCCTTAAATGCTTTAAACTTGTCTAGAGCTTCTAATTTTTCTTTGAGAAATGTAACCAAGCTATTATAGATACCTGTCACCATATGAGCTTCTAATTATAGTAGGTCCACATAGATCTATATACACTAACTCCAGGGTACTTGTGGTAGAATATTATATTGTCTTGAATATTTTATTCATTTTCTTTCCAATTTGACATTCTTTATAGATTGCATTGATAAGATTTGTAATCTTTGGAAAATATCTCATAGAATTAGTAGAACTAATCTTCACTAGGCTATCAAAATTAATGTGACCCATTCTTCTATGTCATAGCCAACTTTCATTAGTTTGAGACATAAAGAACTTTGCACCACTACCTTTGAGTTGATAGAAATTACCTTTTTTCCTTGTTCTAGCACCAACTAGAGTACCAGAGCTTCCTTTTCTAATTTCACAACCACCATTCTAAAATACAATATTATATATCCTCTGTTACACATTTTTCCTACACTTAGAAGATTATGTCAAAGAACCTTGACATAAAGAACATCATCTATTTTATGTTTTCCATCAAAACTAATTGAACCCTTTCCATAGATTTTAGCTAATGTATCATCACCAAACTTAACAAGACCACCATCATAATTTTCAAGTATAAAAAACTTACTCTTATCACCTGTCATATGATTCGAGCATCCATTTTCAATGATCTAGTAATTCTTCTCTTCTCTAGAATGAAAATAAGTCAACATAGTTCCTTCAATGTTATGACATGTTTCTGGAGCACTTTCTTTCACATATCTTTGAAGATTAGTATAATTAGTTCCAAAATTTAAATCCATGAACAAGAATTCATCACTTCCTTCATCTAGATAATTTGATTCTTCATCATCAGATACACCATTGTCCTTTTCAACATAATAACTCTTTTTGACAAATTTACCCTTATGATCATTTTGTTTGTCATTAGTAACTTTGATTAGACATTTAGATGCATAATAACCTATCCACAATTGAAAAATTTGTAAGGTAGTTTACCTCTGTATTTTCCAATACTCTTTTTCAATATCCTCTTAAATTTTTCTTCCATCTCATCAAGATCATCTAGATTTGATCCATCATCCTTTTCCAATTTAGACTTTAAATTATTTTCTTTGTTTTTAGCATATTGACCAAACTCTCTCATTTCAAAAGAAGATAAAGCACAAAACATTTGATCTCTAGAATAGTTATCCAAATTATGAACTTCCTCAATATCAAAAACTTTAGGACTATAAGATTTAGTTAGAGTTCTTAATACCTTTTTCATAACTTTTCTTTCATCTAGCTTTCTACCAAGACCATTGATGGCATTGACAACTTCATCAACTCTGAGCATTTAGGTAGTAATATCGTCATCTTCAGACATCCTTAGGGTTCTACATCTTAGCTTGTTTGACCTTATCATCTCCTTCATAGATACCTTCTATCTTTGTCCAGATCTCTTTAGCAAAATTTAGACTTATCACCTTTTCAAGTTCAAAATTAGAAAGACCACTCAAGATTGCATTCCTTTCTTTTACATTTTTTTCACAATCCTTGATATCATCATCACTTGCTGGACCATTTGCATGCATAGTATAACATTTTTCAACAGAGTTCCAAACACCAAATCCAAGAGAGGCCATAAAGGACTCCATCCTAGCTTTTCAATAGGTAAAATTTGTTCCACTAAATAAAGGAGATTTGACACCTTTCCTATGTGCCATCTAGATCTACTTCAAGTGGTTAATCTTCTTCCTAGGAACCACAACTCTGATACCAATTGTTATATGCACATGAAAATTGAGAGTGGGGATGATTCAGTTGTATACTTTAAAACATTGAAACCCTCAATATCTTTTCAAACCCTTAACATGTAAAGCAGTAATGCAAACACATCAAACACATAAGAACACTGAATTTACTTGGAAAAAATAAGAAGGGAAAATCCATAGTGAGGATTAGCTCACTAATATATGAATTGCAACACCAAATACAATAAGGCTCACTGCCTCTAAAGATAAAGAAAATCCCATTGTTAGTGTCTCACCACAAAGGAATCAATGTCTAGAAGAAAGAAGAATAGAAGAAGGGGTGGCTCATTCAGAAATTTGAACTACTAACAATGCATCTCTCATATGTCAAAGGTACAGTTCCACTGAAGCACAAACAACTCATCAAATAGACTAAAATGTAGACACCTTCTATCACTGCATCAGGAAGTCATAGGCATTAAGGCTCACACTCAAATCATCACACTTGATCACATTCACATCTTTTACATAAAACACTCTGCACACAATCCACATAATAATTTTCCTTACATTTATGCCCTCTACGACCTAAAACAATCTCAATTAGGTCAACCTAAAGGAAACATATACACCTCAATTGTGCAATATCAAATAGGTCAGCACCAAACACTTCCATGGTGGAAAGGAGTGAATGCAGACCACACCAATACTTAGCAAGGTCCCAAATCTACACCGATATGCTTCTCAACACTTCCTCAAATAACAATTATCCTCCAAGCACTAGCTAGCTAGCCAGGGTCGGCCAAACCTACACTAACACTAACAAGTGACTCCAAAACATGCCTCTCTAGGTATAGAAACATCTCATGGACCACACAAAACATTCCACAATATCTCAAATATTCCACATCATCAAAATATTTTACACTACTACTACAACCACCTAGAACTTAAGAACACCTTTAATCTGTGCAAACATACATACTGGCATAAACATCTAACACACAAAAAAACCTTGTAGAATAACTCAACACCTAAAAATTCAAGGTAATCTATATAAAAACATTATAAGCATGTTCCCAAATATGCAACACTATAACCTTCATTGTGGAGAAATGTAGAGCAATCTTGAATTTCTCCTAAATACCCTATTTCACTAGACACACATATCGTCAAACACATCTTTCACTGTAGAATGATCTAGAACATGAAACTCTATATATGACACCTCTGAACACCTTTAATCATCATCTTCAAATCACATGATCATATATTCAATCATGAAGAAAGGTGGAGAAAAACATTGAACACCACTTTGTCACATTAAACTCTCTTTTATTCATTTTTTCTCAAAATCACTTGGAAATAAATTGAACCAACTTCAACAAAAATATTACTAACATCTATGCAAAACATCTAAAACATCTATAACATGCAACACTTTCCAACTACAAAAATTTCTCCAAACACAAGTTAGATCAACAACCTCTGCAACTATACTGAAGTAGGACACCAATGATAGAACCAACATGTGTTGACAACAATACCAACAATTCCAAGCACATCTATAAAATACCAACAATGAGAGCAATATTTTTTTTTATACAAAAAAATTTCACATATAAGCATTACAATATCCATAAATCATTAGCAGCAAGACTAGTTATATGTATACATAGTTAAGAAGTCCATGAACTAAATATAAAAGGAAGATTCATGATTTAGATTACCTGGCATATGTAGGAACCAAAATAGGTAAATGACATGGCTTTTAATTCCTCGTGGGGTACAAAAAACCCAACCATGTGAACCACATCCCAGTCAACCCCAACCAAGTGGACCCAACAAGCTATTCTGAGATAGTCTTATAGTTTTTTATGGTTGTGGTCACGAAGATAACTAACAAGGTCAAAGCTCAGTTGTGAAGAGGCTTCGGTACATCCCATACTACACCGTGGGTCCAACCTCATCACAACGGGTTCAATACAAGTGAGGGTGTGATAGGTAGATGAATAGGGGGGAGACTCACCACTATCCCATCTAGAGCATCCCATAGAATAGAATGACAGTGCATTGCGCACTACACTGGGGGTCCATTTCATTCCTTGGTCTTCTACGCTAGGTTGGATGGAAGTATGGGTATTGGCCAGCTGGGTAGAGGATTCAATGCATCCCATACTACATTGTGGGTCCATCCTTTGTCCCAAATGTCTTAGAGAAGTCTCAAGTGGTGAACCTACCATAACTCGGGTAACACTTGGCATCGGTCACTTCCATGCATACCAGTGAAAGCCAGTGAACCCCTTAAATACAACAGTTAGCCTCAAATTACCGTTACCCACATAGATGGGTCCCTACCCATGCAACCTCTACAACTGTATCATAATAGGGTAGCTCATAGCAACTCAATTGCAAAAAAGTGTAATGTCGCCTAGACCCCAGTAATAGCCCAAACATCTACCACTAGACGGTCTAGTCATCAGTATAAATTTGGAAAATAAATGACTACTGATTAAACTTTTAGGTCATGTGACTAAAATTTTTAGTCAATGTTTGACTAACACTAGTAGAATTTTAAGTGTAAATGACCAATCTAGTCATTTATAAGCGACTAATTTGGTCATCGGGTAAAATCACAGCTAAATGACTAAATAAATGAATAATATCAGACAAATAAAAATGACTAAATAAATGAATAATATCAAACAAATAAAAATGACTAAATAAAAGACTATTACTCCTCTATTCTTTTTTCTTTCAAATTTGATCATAATCCATAGAGCTTAAGCCCCTCTCATGGGACCCCTATCTAAGCCGGCCATTTGGCCGCCTAGGTTGTTTGGTACACCAAAAATACCTATTGTGTGGAAGACATTTCCTCTCGATGCAGTCTTAAGACCATATATTTTATAAATTTTTTATCATTTCACAAATAAAAATGACTAAACAATTAATCACACAAATAATTCGGTCCTGCAATCATGTTAGATAACATATAGTTCTACCAGTGATTCAATAAGAGTTATGGTACATATAATACATATATTATCAATTATTTCAATCTATTTGAATAGATCATTTAAGGAGTCAAGAATCAATAGTGTTATTCCAATAGTCCACCATGATGGGGTTAGAGAGGAAGCATGTTAGGGAGCCCTAAATTCACTACATCTAAGCCCAAGAGCACGAAGTATGTTGGGGAGCCCTAATCTAGATTTATCTAAATTTATTTCATTCCATTATTTAGCACTTATTATTAATTATTTAAGCTAGCCACATGCAACTAGAATTTGTAGCACATCCATGCACAAACACATACTCTCTAACATATTAACATACATATAGTTTTCTATTGGCACAATCCTTGAACCTCCTTTAGGCACAAGTGTTAGTATATATTCCTCTTTATATAGAATTGTCTCCCCCTCTATCTCTCTTTCTTTTTCCTAATCTCTCCAAAGATCACTTAAACTATTAGATTTTTATATATTAATTTAATTTGTTTTATATAAAAATATGTGAATTATTAATTATAATAATTTTATATATTTTTTATTATAGAATACAATATATAATATATTATAACCTATATACTATTAAAAATAATAATATATATAATTGTATTATATATAATTTAATCTTATTACTATTATATTAAATACATATAATAGATTAATTA
>VDFB02204644.1:0-56361 GCA_007258455.2 Sequoia sempervirens | reverse complement strand
ATCCATAATTTCTTTTGTTTGTATGTCTATTTTTTTGTCAAAAAGCAGTATTTGGTTTTTTTTCGTTATAAATTAACCGTTCATCAAAATTTCAAATAAATTACATTTTTAGAAACTAGATTCCATTGTACAAATTTAAAAAAATAAAATTAAAAAAAAATCTATTACTTTCAAAAATTTGTAGTGGGAACACGACCAAAATTCTGCTTTTTAGGAAGTGCCCACTTAGAAAATTAGTAAAAATCAAATATTCATTAAAAAATTATCAGGAAAATTGTGCATCAACTAGATGATGTTAGCTAACTTCTGGCCATAGTGATTTTTAAAATACTAAAAAAAATTTCACCATGCTCAGGTCGTACAAGAGTTGCTATGTTATTTTTTTCTGACAAAAACAACACCAATTTGTGTACATCCCTCTGTTGAACCCCTTAATCTCAACCATTTTCAAAATAAATTAGTAGTTTAGGTGCTAGACTCAGAGCACTTTGATCCTTGTTTTTGTTCCATCTTAAAATTTTGAGTGTAACTATCCTCAATTTCACGTCCAAGGTCAGCATTTCCTGATTTCAGAAAAAAAAAGTGGCCACTTAAGCCCCCTTTTTGGGAACCATCTTGGTGCACTTACCCAGACATCCATAAGATAACTTTCAAGTGCCACTATGGGTATTACAAGTTCTTGGTTATGTCATTCAGTTTGACCAATACACACGTAACATTTTAGTCTTGCATGAATCACATCTTCAATAAATAGTTGCAAAAAGTCCTTGTATTTTTTTATGATATATTGATATATTGCAAAACATGGGAAGATCACTTGAAGCATCTTGATGAAGTGTTGTGTATTACGGAGGAACAATCATTATATTCCAAGGCCTCCAAATGTGAGTTTGGGGTGAAGGAGATATTGTACTTGGGTCACATCATCAATGTACAAGGAGTTCAAGTGCATTAGGAAAAGATCCAAGCAATCTTAGATTGGCCACCACCAAGGACACTCACAAAGCTATGAGGGTTATTTGGCATATGCAACTATTATATGAGGTTCATCAAGGGGGTTTTGTAGCTTGGGGAACGTCTCACAAACCTCACCATGAAGGGTTCCTTTAGATGGACCGGTAAGGCTCATAAATCCTTTGACAAACTTATGGAGGCCATGAGTAGATGTCACGTTCTTACATTGCCAGATTTCACCCAACCCTTTGTGCTAGAATGTGACACATTAGGAGAGATAATTGGTGCAGTGTCGATGTGAAATATGAATCACATTTCCTATGACAACATGAAGCTTTGAGATGTTGAGAGATTATATTCTACATACGAAGAAAAAATGCTCACCATCATGCATGTATTAGTGAAGTTCAAGCAGTATTTGGTTGGTGGGTGGTTTGTAGTCAAAACTAATCATAATAGTTTGAGGTACTTCCTAGAGTAGAAGGACTTGAATGAACACCATAAAAAATGGGTCAATAAGATTCAACCATATGAATTTGATATTGAGTATGTGAAGGGGAAGAAGAATATAGTTTTCAATGTTGTATCCATGAAACCTGCCATATGTTCCCTATTTGATATTTCAATGGATTGGAAAGCTCATCAAGTTGAGTACTCTAAAAATGCTTTTTCCTATGATTTGATGGATAGAAAAATCTAGGATGATAGGTATAAGGTAGTGGATGTAATCATATACTACAAGGACATGATATTTTTGGTTCCAAAATCTAAGTTGAAGGAGAAAATCTTGAGAGTTGTGCATGACACTCCCTTGGTAGGAAATACAAGGTTATATAAGACCTATAGGTAGATTAAAGAGAGTTTCTCCTAGAGGGGCCTCAAATATTATTTTATGCACCATCTTAGAGAATGCACCACTTTTCAGTAGAACAAGTCAGAGCACACTTTCCCTGCTGATCTATTGTAGTCTTTTCCTATTTTAGAGAAAAAGTGGGACAAAATATCGATGGACTTCATCACTAGTCTTCTAAAGATATAGGGTAGAGATTACATTTTTGTAGGGGTTGATTAGTTAATAAAAATTTTACACTTCATGGCTATCTCTTCATAGTACAAGGCACTCAAGTGGAAGACTTATTCTTCATAGAGGTATTCAGGTTACATGGGTTACCGAAGAATATTATTAGTGATAGGGATATATGTTTCCTTAGTGATTTCTGGTAGGATTTATTTAGATTGTCAGGTATAGAATTGACTTTGAGCACGAGCTATCACCCTCAGATAGATGGGCAGATAGAGATAGTGAAAAAGTGGATTGAGGGTTATCTACACAACTATGTTACGGGGCAACAAAGGGCCTAGGTTAGATGGTTACTGTTAACAAATATTTAACTAGCTCCCTTCAGGTGTATTTTTCCTCTATGCATCAGCCCGTGCTTAGCAGAGTCAACTCATCCTTTTATCAAGGTTTTTCTCTGTCGCTCCATGTGTCTACTCTTCGCAAATTTGAGTCTCGACATTCCTTTCGCATCCCAGCAAGCTCCGCTATGCTTCCACGTGTTGTAGCTACGGGTTTCTTTTGGTCATGTTTTCTTGTTGTCTCTCGGCCTCTGAAAGGCTACCACGAAGACCTCATTCCTAAAAGGTTCTAGCGGGCCCCACATTTGTTGTTTGCATTGTATACTTGCTACGTGTTTTCCATTAGCACATCTTTCAACGCGGATATGGAGTAGCAACCACAGGCAGCGAAATACTGCCACGCGTCTCTGTTACACCCAATTGACGATCATTCCCTCTGTTGTTAGTGAAGGCTTTGCTCATTTGACACGTTTAGCTTTAACGTAAGTCCTCAACAGCGAGGGAAGAGAGGTTCATACGGGTAGCAAAAGGCTGCCACGTTCCTAACCAACAGATCTCATATTTGGGTAATGGACCAGATGAACCGAATAATGCTATTAGTTGCTGTGTGTCATAATCATTCACACAAGGGGGTGACACTTGTCTGATCGGGCCTTGTCGGGACCACTGCCATCATTTGTAGAAAACGCACCTGTGCCTAGAATGACTGGATGCTTTGTTCCTGATCGATTCTATTGTAACGGCCTTGGGAATATTCTGATTCAGGCATCATTGTCGGGGATTGCAAAATCTTTTCTGTTACTTCTCTCCGAAGTGGTGGGAGGTTTTCCTACTATATATACTTTCTCTGTTATGAGAAAAACACTGGTTTTAGTTAAAGATGCCAGGCCTTTATTGTTGTTTTATTTGATTGCAAAAACTCTCAGACTGTGCCAATTGTTCGGCCTTTCTATTTTTTTCATGCTATTTGATCAAACTGTAAACTGTGCTTTTTATTGTCTAGATAATTCATTTAACTTCTATATATGTTGATGCAAGTTTTCTTACCTAGATCATGTCTAATGACTCTTCTTGGCAATAGGAATGTATGCAATGTTATGTTATGTCAATAAATGAATTGTCTATGCTATCATCTTGAGTCTCTGATGTTCTGGAACACTACAACACCATTCAGGCCCTTAGATCTATGATTTATCGTGCCTATCATTAAGTCTTCATGCATCACCTTAGGTTAGACTTCATTTTATTATATCTGCTTCCTTTTCCCTTTCCAAACCCCCAATATAGAAGAAGTTGGCTTCTCTAAAAATCTAGAGGTTACTCAATTTAGCACAAAAGGTCCCCCTTAAACTGAGTTTCCCATAAGGCATTGTTACCTCGTCAAATTTTGGCATCAACAGTTTGTTCCTTTTTTTCTGGCACGCCCAGTGGGACCGAGCTTAAATGAAATTGCGTTTTAGAAGGGTGTATGATCCATCGGCCTGTAACTAAATCTCAAACCACAGGCAACCCCAGTTTACTAGTACCTCCCCTAGGGATAGTCCAAGTCGCAAATCAGTTGGTAACCGTTCCATTCCCGCCGCCCGTTCCTCTCACCATGTTGTCAGCCGCCAACAAAAACTACGTGGCATGGGATGTCGGAAGTCCCCTAGTAGCCCCGGTAGCACCCGCTATCTCGGGCGCTATCCCGGTTTCAACCATGAAAGTTATACCGAAGTTTACTAGAGATAGCTCAAGAATGCCAGCAAAACATTTGTAGGATGTGGCAAACGTCTGTCTGGTACATGGGATTACAACACAAAATTTAGCCCTAAGGCTTCTCACAGCGTCTTTTAAAGGCAAGGTGTTGGATTGGTACCGAACACTAACACCTAATTCAATTCGCACCTGAGATGAGCTCGAAGATCGTTCTTCATTATATAATCAACTATCTATCATAAAACGAGCCTCCCAGGAGGCTCTGACGGACTTTAATGCCCGATTTCACACAAATTGGTAGAGGATTCCTATTACCATACGCCCGACTCCTGAGTTGGCGTTTATATTTTATCTAAAGTCCATCAATTCTGACATTTCCGTGATGATCAAGTCTTTGGGAGGAGCTACTCTACTAGATGCTTATGGTGTCGCTATCAAGGCCGAGAATTATTTAATAGATTGTAGAAAATTTCCTCCTCAACCTATCATGACTATATTTCCTGAAATACCGATCTCTACGCAAGAGGTCGCATCAACTAGCGCGCCCGCAAATGCCCAGTCAATGTACTCATATGCGGCAAGCCCACAAAATGTGGCCTCTACATCAGGTTCTTCCAAAGATGAGATGAGCGACATCAAAGAGATGTTGCAAACCATGGAAAATGATATAACCACTCTTAAGAGGAACCAATCAACACCTTTGAAACCTGCATATCAAAACTATCAAGGCGGGCGATCTTCTTATCAGCAAAATCAATACTAAGGCGCGCCTCGCACTAATCCACCAGCCTCGACTACAAACCAAATGGTGTCGGTTCCTACTCGGCTAACGAGCACATCACCAAGCTCGAGTAGGGAATTAACCGCAGGGAAAAACAACCTTATTGATGAGATCAATCCATGGTGCTTCCCTTGCAGCGATGCACATATGCCTCGTAACTGTCAGCGTGGAAACTTACAACAAAAGGTGGCAGAGCAATGTAGCCAAGGTGCGGCAACAGAACATGGAGGTTATATGTATGCTTCACCAAAAATGGAGACTGCGCTTCTTACCGCGCAAATGCAAGGAATGTCTTTAGAACAAGAATCCGATATTGCTCCTGATCACGCACTTTTCTCCTAGATGGAGGAAGAAGAAACGATATTTGCTAATGACGCGTTCATATCCAAAACACCGCAAGTGCAACCTGATTATAACACGCGCTGAAAGAGGAGATTCATTGGTGATTCAGTTGTTCCGCATCCAGCCAGCCCGCAACTCAAGGGTGTTTCTGATCATATTCTTGGTACTTCAACCGCCCTGTCACCATCTCAACCGCGGAAGGAAATTATTATTGCAAGAACCAAGGAGTAGAAACCTCTGAGTTTGTCACCTTTTAATGTGGTAGAGCAATTGAAGAAATCATCCGCTAATGTGTCTCTATGGGACATTCTAGTTATCCCAGAACAAAAGACGCTATTACAAAAGGCGCTTCAAGAAGAGGTCAACCCGACACCAACAGAGCCATTTGCTAGTGTAGAGGTTGTTTATCAAATACCGCCAGTTAAAATCCTTACAAAGAATACAAAGGAATCCGCTGCCGAGGATAGGAATAAGTTAAAACCTCAACCCTTCTTTTTGACTCTCATTATAGGAAAGAAGTTATTGCACAATGCTATGATTGATTCTGGCGCTAATACCACGGTTATGCCTAAACAGATAGCCGAAGCTTTAGGACTCGGCTATGAACCTATGAAAAGAGGGGTAATGCAGCTTGATGGGAACAAAGTTGAAACCGTAGGTGTCATCAAAACACTTCCTTTAACTCTATTTGCTTGCCCTAGTATCACGGTGCTGCAAGACATTGTGATCATAGATGTTCCTCCTATGTTTGGTCTCTGTCTATCCCGAGAATTTACTTCAAAGGTGGGCAGATACCTGTCATTGGATTGGTCACATCTGATACTTAGGACCAAACAAGGCACAAAAATGAAGATAAAATCGGAGGCTTTACATTCTAAACATGTAGCGGATGAAGCCTTGATCAATTTTGAAGCCGCGCATACCTCTATCACCAAGAAAGAAATGTATTGCGTTGAATTATTGGAGGAAGAAAGGGTGAGCAGAGACCGGAATGACAAAGAAGATGCTCTTTTGATTGAACACATGGACAATGATCCTTTCGACAATTATCATGCTACAGGATTAGGCACCTATGTAATTTATGATGAAGACCAAGTGCTTCTAAAGGTCGCCAAAGAGTTTGAAGGTAACCAAGAAAATGAGCTTTGGACACTGTACTTTGATGGAGCAAGAAGAAAAGTGGGTGCTAGAGTAGGGATATATCTAATATCCCCACAAAATGAAAAATTGTTGAGGTCTTTCCGCTTTCATTTCGCCTGTTCAGACAATGAGGCTGAATATGAAGGATTGGTTCAAGGTTTAAGCCTGGCGGAACGAATGGGCATAAAGAAATTAATGGTGTTTGAAGATTCTGAACTAGTATTCAAGCAAGTCCGAGGAATTTCCGCAGCAAGGAATGTTCGCATGAGATCCTATCGGCACCGAGTCTTGTACCTGATTGATGGTTTTGAAGCTTTCAACATCAAGACTATTTCCCGAGGACAAAATAGCAATGCAGATCGCATGGCCATGATTGGTGCTCAATTTGATCATGTCTCTGACCTTATACATAATGAACATTCAGTAAGAGTACTAGTTCAACCAGCGATCCTCGACAATGATCAGATTTGGCAAGTTTTTGAAAGCGATGAGCACATCGCCTCGTTTATCCAACACTCAGGGGAGTTCACCGATCAGCTTCAACCAAAGATTGTCGAAGCTTATGAAGGAAAAATTATGCAATTCAAATCTAATAAAGTTCCTAAAGGATTGGTTACTCTCGAAAAAAAATCGATTGTGATGATGCCTGAAATGATAAACAGAAGTTCATAGCGGACAAAAGTGATTATGTGGACCTTCGGGTCTCCGATGGTAGGAATCTCCGAGTCGGGAAAAATGTCCCGCATCATGATAAAGAAAGACTCATTAGTTTCTGCGAAAAATATGGAGTAGTGGCCTGGTCCTATGATGATCTGGAGGGGTATGATCCTGATATTATTTAGCACACTATTGAGCTAATAGAAGGTGCAAAACCAGTCCGATAGAAACATAGGCCAGTCAACCCTAAAATTTAAGCACTAATGGCACAAGAGCTAACTAAGCTCATTAAGTCACGCATTTTCTTCCCAATCAAGCATAGTACATGGGTATCGAATCTGGTCCTAGTCCGAAAGAAGAATGGAGATATCTGTTTGTGTGTGGACTTCCGAGACTTGAACAGAGCATCTCTAAAGGACCACTATCCACTGCCTTCTATGGAGTCAATATTACAAACAGTTGCAGGATCTGAAATGTTTTCTCTACTGGACGATTTCTCCGGCTATAATCAGATCCAAGTTAAAGAAGAGGATTAGCACAAGACTACATTCACCACAAAGTGGGGAAAATTTGCATATGCTAAAATGCCTTTTGGTTTATCCAATGCAGGGCCAACATTTCAGCGGGCAATGGACATCGCATTCAGTGAACTAATCAATAAGTTTATTCTAATTTATTTGGATGATCTTACTATGTTCTCTAAATCTAAGGATGATCATTTTGATCACCTAGCATTAGTTTTTCAAAAGTGCCAAGAGTTCAGAGTTTCCCTAAATCGGAAGAAATGCGTATTCGGAGTACCGCAAGGCAAGCTGCTAGGACATGTTGTATCTAAGGAAGGAGTTTCAATTGACCTCGAACGAGTGAAGGCTATCAAAGAACTTCCCCTTCTGGTGAATAAGAAAGGTGTTCAATATTTCCTGGGCAAATAAATTTTGTTAGCAAGTTTATTTACGACTTTGTGGGGATAATTAAGCTAATCACCTTGATGGTTAAAGAGGATCAGACATTCAAGTGGACGACCAAATCTCAAAAAACCTTTGAAAAATTCAAGGAAGCTATTTCCACAGCTCTGGTACTGGTTAATCCAGATCAATCCAAGGATTGTATAATGTATGCATTCAGTAGCAAGTCCAGTATTGCTACTTTCATAACCCAAAAAGATGACAAAGAAAAGGGGGAACATCCAGTAGCATTCTATTCCCGAACCCTGAAGGAATATGAGGCGAATTATAATTTCGTCGAAAGGAAAGCCTTTGCAATAGTTAAGGGACTTAAAAAGTTCCACCATCTAATCTCCTGCAACAAGGTGTTTGTGTATGTCGTACATTCCAATGTGCAAGAATATATCATGGAAGGGGAGATCATAGAAAAAAGAGCTAATTGGATCACCAAGATCCTTGAATATGACATTGAAGTCAAGCCTACTAAAACTATTAAAGGAAGAGGACTATGCGAGTATATGGCACAAAATGAAGAGGTACCTATCGCAGAGGAGCAATCGGAGCTCGTCTTGATAAATGAACTAGGATCGGAGGGTTGCTGGCTAATTGATAGAATGAGGTTCATGCAGACCGAAAAGTATCTGTCAGGTCTCTCATCCCAAAAAAGGAGATATTACCGGCTGCAAAATTGTGGATACACGCTAGTAGAGGGAGTCCTTTTCAAAAGGAATTTCAATGGCGTTCTCTTGCAATGTGTTACTTCGAAACAAGCGAAGAGGATCCTCGACACGTTCCACAACAACACTGCGGGCAGACATTTCTCTGCTAAGACCACCACAATTAAAATCATGTGTGTTGGTTACCACTGGCCTACACTTTTTAATGACTCCCACTCTTTGGTAAAGTCTTGCAAAAAATGCCAGTTCTTTACTGACAGAAGGAAAAATTTTGCAATTCCCCTCAAACTCATAGTGGCAGATGAACCGTTTGCACAATGGGGCCTGGACTTCATTGGAATGATTAACCCGGTTTCTAGTGCCGAACACAAGTGGATTCTGACCGCCACAAATTACTTCACAAGATGGATGGAGGTTGTTCCGCTTAAGAGTGCAACATAAACAAAGATTGTAGATTTCCTTGAAGAGCTGGTAACAAGGTTCGATCCTCCGAAGACTATCATTTCAGATAAAGCCAAAGCTTTCCTAGGCACAAAGGTGTGTCACTTTGCATTAACGAATGACATATTCCTCAAAACATCATCAAATTATTACCCACAAGGAAACGACCTAGTAGAGTCAACAAACAAGAGCCTAGTCCAGCTCCTTAAAAGAATTGGTTTGGAACACCAAAGAGAATGGCATAAAAACCTCTGAGCAGCGCTCTGGGAAAACTGTATAACTCCTAAGCAAGTCCTTAAGACTTGGCCTTATGAGTTGGTATACGGGAAAGAGGTGTTGTTACCTATATCTATGGACATTCTGGCACTCCAATTGTTGAAATCTCTCGAGATAGAACAAAATGGCGCCATGGAAGTTCGTCTTGCCGAACTATTAGAAGTAGAAGAAAAAAGGGAGAATTCCCTAATAGCCATGACAAATCGTCAACAAGTGGTCAAGCGATGGTTTGACAAGAAGGCTTCCGACCAAGGTCTAAAATGTGGAGACTTAGTGCCAAAGTATGATAAAAGGGTTGCTAAGCCAGGTTAGCATGGTAAATTTGATAGCTTATGGGAGGGACCCTTTAAAATCATTTGGTGCAAAGAATATAACGCTTTTGAGCTGAAAAATATGGAACAGGAACCTGTAGGAATCCCGGTTAATAGGATTCATCTTAAGTTGTTCCATTAGGTGTTGAGTTCTATTTTGTACATATGTGAATAGTGATTTCTTTTCTTTTCTTTTTTTTCCTTTCTTTGGCCAGTCTTTTTCGAAATTAGTTTGTGCTTCTGCAGAATTAACCCATGATTATGGAGGGTGGAATACCAAGATTGCTTTACACAAAACAAACCCATGTGCAGAGAAATATAGAATGAAAGTAAAGAGCCCATAAAATTGAAATACAGAATGAAGGAAAAAGCATGGATTTTCTTTAAAAAGATATATATCTATTTATATATACTCTTTACATTGCAAAAATGGCTAGGAAGCCATAATCCAAAAGTTTACAAGTATTCGAGCTATTATATATGCAATATGATAGCCTTTTTCTAGGTTTATATATAAACTATTAGGTAGGTAGTCTGGGCAGCAGCGGGAAATAGAGTAAATAGGGAGACATTTTTTTGGGAGCAGAAAGGGTTTTTCATCCAATAGCACAAGAGGCAGCAATTGACGCATCAACAACAACGTCCACCTCTTCCTCGTCAGCAGGTTCTTCAACAGTACTGCAGCATCATTCGGCACAACCACCATTGGCAGGGGAAATACCAGGTTCCTGAAATCAGTGTACCAATCTACATCATAGAAAGGTATTACGTTGTAGCTGCGGAACATGAAATGTAAGGCCTGGGTAACCCTCTGCTGATGCTCGTCGTGTGTCTGAAGGCGGAATCCACTGAGAAACGACAATCAAATGACTACAACTTCTTCCTTGATAAAGCGACGGAGGTCACTAGCTGATGGAAGACCTACTCCATAGGTGGCATGAGCAACAACCTCGCCAAGGCCATTCAGGTACTTTTTGGGAAACATTTCTTTAACAAGTTTCAGGATAAGAGGTCGGGGGACGTTGATGTCTAGCATGGATGCCACAAAGTGAGAACATATATCAATGTTCACCCGATACTTGTCCTCATACTCTATGTAGTCTTTACCCAAAACCCACTTTATGGCTATCAGGACCAAGGAATGCTTATTCTTGGTCATCTGTTTCAGCCTCCTAGTAGAAACCTCCCCTAGAAATACCGTATGCAAATTATATGAGGTTAAATGAACTGGAGTGTCCATGATTCTGACACTATTCCTATGCTTTTGAGCCAATGCTGAAATTACCTAATACCTAACCTATGAGAAGACTTGCTTAAAACTCTGCTACCAACCTATCACTGCTCAAATGCTAAGTATGATTTCCTCACTACTTACTGGCCTATTAATAGAAAAAATGACAAGATGCATGCTAATCCGTTTCGAGAAAACGTGATAATAGCTAGTTGCCAACTTGAAAGGTGTGCTTGCATTTGCCCACATTTTTGGGCCAATTGCATCTGCAAGGGTACGACTCAATGCGTGCTAGATTAATAAGAGCTAATTAATTAGCTTGAAAAAGGTGTCGCTCATTGACAGTAAGACGCATAGTCGTAGGCTATTGTGTCATCTCACAAGCGTTTTCCAGAGCCCAAGGAAAAATTCATATCTTTTCAGGTCGTGATAATTTGTTTTGGCGTAATCATTCTAGCCAAGATAATAATTACCAGCGCATACTAACGCAAGGTTATAAAGAAAATTTTCAGCTCAAGTTCCAAGGGAATCACAACGTATCACATGATTTCCAAACGCAATAATAAACTCCTACCGCCTCAAAATGGAAAGCAGTTCCTTTTGCACGAATTGCAAAATTAACGATACATGCCGAATTAAATGCAAAAGGCATGCTTTCGTCTACCACCTTGAGGAAAGATTGCCAAATATTGCATGAAAAGGCTTATTATTCAAAGTCTTTTCACAAACACCAAAGCTAGAGGTGTAGAGTTGTTCTTCTTTTGTTTAGCCAGAGCTGAGGAAAATTGCAGAGCCAAGAACTTGCAGAGGTCTTCGCCCAAAGAAAAATGTCGGAGACATCATCTCAGCCAATGCAAGAAGAAATTAGCCAAGAGTTGTTTACAGCTATACGCTTCTTTAGAGGATGTATATGTCTATGAAGATGTGGCGTATGCTATGCCTGGTATACCTAGCAGGCCGAAGAGGGCCTATACAGAAGAGCTGAAAAGGCCCAAAGATTGCAAAAACAAGAAAAGGGTTTAAGAGAAATGGGATAATATCTACGATCCACGGCTCGTGAAGAACCCTAAGTCCTTAAGAGAAGCATCCTGTGCAAGGTTGATGATGCCCAAGGCAGACAAACCTACAACAAATAAATTTTGGTACAATGGTCTCCCTCAATACATGGTCCCGCTGGTGCACTACTGCCTGGAGATTGTCGACACTGCCATCCAACGGTATAACCCTAACACCCACTACATCGAGGGCCGAAACTTAAGAGTTCACATCACCCCATAGGCCATCTGGCATATGTTATGCATCCTAGACCCAAGTAAAAGAAGATAGAACATTGAGTCCTTCTACCCTAGCAAAGGAGAGAAAACATGGAGGGCGATGAAAAAGAACTCATAGTTTTTGTTGGAGGAGACTGGTAAGAAAGGCATCCCAGCCACTAAAATGCCAAGTATTTTGTTTCTGTGTGGAACGTTACATGAGGATCTATAGGATGCCATGTCCATGCTAGCTTTTTTGTGTGGCCAAGACTCTGATGAAAGGGTGGAAACTTTTCAACTGGAACTAGCATTCCAATTTCGCAAGCAACATGATACCTCTTGGTATGATTTTGTTGAGTTTATGGTAGAGAAGATGATATGGCAAATAAAGAATTACTCGGCGGAGGGAAAATTTAGGTTTCTTTCTTTCTTGGTTCACATGTTTCTGCATCAAAACCCTGATTTCTTCGCCCGATATTTTCCATTAGCAATTTTTGATGAGCAGGGCAAGAAGAGGCCAGTGTCCACGTGGATGCCTTTTCTTTCCACATCATATGATTATTATGCATTTTTAGACTATTTCATAGCTCCGGAGTCTTGCATGATTTAATCAAAAGGGCAACATAATTCGGCTCGATAAGGAGCAAACCAGATATATGCAGAGTTTCACTCCCGCCTGTGACTGGTTCTTAGGCAAGGATTTCATGATTCTCTAGATGCGAGGCTTTACTGGTAAACCTTTCTTGCTCCCAGCCTATGTTACAGATAGGGTGCTTGCACTGGAAATGTTTCAGTAGGTGTGTATCATTGATTTTACCTTCTGTAGCAGCAAAAGTGTCAAGAAGAAGGGATTCTTCTCTTGTCCAAAGAATTTCAAGTCAATAAATTTGATTAAGAAACAATCAGACCAGTTATTGGAGGATAAACTGGCTTATCTAGGGTTGGTGCTGGTAAATGATAAGTGGGAATACAACCCTTTCGATGACTTTCTGGAGCCACACATGAGAGTTACACATGTTCCCCAACTTTACTAGGAGAAGCGGCGTAACCCGCGGGCAAACAAAGATAATTTTTTTGTTGAATTGGTTTGTATTCCTATGCAATATACTAGAGGGCCATGGCACAAGTTCTACTTTGCTATGGCGGTGGCTCAAGATAATGTCCACATGGAGCATGACATGTACAATAGGTTGAAGAAGGATGAGGAATGGAGTGAAGAAAAAATAGAGGCTTTCTGTAAGTATCGCTAAGAAACAACACAATTGGATACCCCTTACAACGATCTGAAGGATGATCAAGAATTTGAAAGATGGTGGAAGGAAGGCCACCCCAGTCTGAGATCTAGTATTAATAAGAGCGGAAGCCCAAAGGAAGAGTTTGAGGAGCAGGAAGAGGAAGCGGTGACATCGGCCTCCTCTGCGCTGAAGGAGAAAGGCCCCGAACAGCCCGCTTATGTGGCCACGAACGTGTGCTTTAATATATCAAGGGGCTCGCATACACTCAGTTGGGCTGCTAAACCAGCCAGGTTATCTCTGCAGTAAATGTCGATGACTGCCAAAGCTCGAGAGACCCCACCTGTGAAACGAAAGCGCACAAAGAGCATTATTGGAGAGGGTTTGCAAGAACCTGCCGGAAGAAAAGTGCTAGCAGCTAGCCAAGAGCCCGAGGTTGAGGAGTCACTGACGATTCTGGAGCCACCATTGACTAGTCAATAGGTAAAATTCACTCCTTCTTCCCTTGCTTCTCATTCCTTGGTATATGCCCCTGCCTCACTGGCGATCCCTACTATGAGTGTTGGCCCTTTGCCTTTCACTTTTAATCCAACATATTCAGGAGGTTTCACCCAATTTTTGCAAACCACTCCACTTGTCCTTAATCCTCCATGGACCCTTACACCTATTGCTGCCACTCAAACTCTCCTCGCCTCGCTTTTGGAAAGCATACCCCCTGTGAGTGCCCCTTCTTTTTCTACTATTATTGCAAATCCTCTTCCATCACAATAGGTTGACACCCCATTGACAACTCCTCCACCATCCCAGCCAATGAGTCCTACGGCTAATTCCCCAATTCAGTCATTACAAATGACTATCCCTATTTTTGGGCCTCAAACCAAACTATGGAACGTGCCCCACTTCTCCCCACAAACTATCACTCTTTAGAAGAAAAAAATCCCATGCCTATCAAGGTTACCTATCCCTATGCCCTGCCTTATGGTGCTCCTTTCGCAGGTGGACTAGTTTCATCACCAGCCAAATTTATAGCACAATTTTATTGCAGAAGGGAGGCACGCGCAAGTAGAATGCGGAAGCGCAAGGAAAAAGATGATAGTGCTTCTGCCGAGCCAAAAATACAGACTCTTTATGATGAGGCCAGGCAAGAATTGAAGTTTGCAACCATGTACCCGAAGGTAAGCAAGCCTCAGGGGGAAATGCACCCAGAAGATTATGATATATATGTAGTAGGACTCGACATGAAGGTGGCCTGACCACAGGATAAGGTTGAAATCATGGAGGAAACACAACGGGTAGTCACTTCTGACTTCCTCAAAACTAGCCACCAGGTAAAGAAGAAGGATGAGTAGCTTAAAGCGGAAAAGGAAAGGCATAGCTTTTTGGAGAAAAAGGAGAAATCCCTTGAGGCGGATGTTGCTCGTATGATGGATTGGGCGCTGGCAGCAGAGGATGAGAGGAATAGACTTCAGGGTGAACTTGCAAAGACTCAGGTTGCCGACCCTGCCATGATAAAAGAGCTACGCTCTAAGAATCAAGAGGCGGAACAAAATCTACGACTGAAGAATGAAGAACTGAAGCGGCTTCGCCTTGAGTATAGTAAAGGAATGGTGTAGAGAAATGAAGTGTCAGAGCACCAACAGGCTCAATATGAGCAGAAAATACAAGAAAAAGAGGTTGAATTTAAGGGCCTAAAAGCTTAACTAGAGGAAGAACTCCGAGAGACAAAGTCTTCTCTGGATGAACACTTAGCAAATCACTCCCGATCTGAGGAGAATTGGAATAAAGAAATGAGCAGCTCTGCGAAATAGCTAGTGTCCGAGAAAAAGAAAAGGGCAGAATTGGCTAAAGCCATTATTTCAAGAGATGAGGAGATTGCTTCTCTTAAAAGCTCTCTCCTTCCTCCCCCTACACAGTCAGACATCATTCTGCTAGTTAGGAAATTGTACATCATTAAAGATTTTTGCCTAACACTGCAGCCTACCCTTTGATTCATCGCCAAGGCATCAAAGCTGAGCCAAGAGGCCCATGATACGATTGAGCAATTCCCACTGTTCATCTTGGATAAGGTTCCTGAAGCAAAAGATCTGCTCACCAAGCTATACCCGGTCTCTGATGAGAGCCTTGCCAGAGCGGATATTGGAGATCAGGATGCTGCTGTTCAAACATAAAATAAGTTCATCCATTGCCACTCTGCCTTCTAGCACACTAAAGCAGTCGTGGCTATTCTGAGTAAGACACTGGACAACATACGGGGAAGTTTCTCCGAGTTAAACAAGATGGGTTTTTCGTCCTCGTTCCTTGAAGATGTCTCTATTGCCACGACCGAGCAGATTGCGGAAAGGATAGAAGAGAAGGAAGATGATCTGGATGCTTTCAAGGATTTCAGTGATCCTCCCATGGAGACCGACATTGAGGGATCGATTCATCCGCTGGCACAACTGCTATTTCATTGTGAAGCGGGAGCCGATTTACCCAATGCGTTGCCTCACAAAGAAACTATTGATCTAAGTGGAGCACAGGAGAATTTGCACAGCATGGTGAAGCCATCGGAGGATGAATGGTCACCTCTGCAGGCAGCTCTTTCCAATCTTTGACTCCATTGTCCCAATGGATAAGGCACTCTGGCTTGAAAACCAGAGGAATTTTGGGTTCTCCGTTCCTTAGTTGAAATGCCCCTAATAGTCGCCAAAAGTTGTTAACAAATATTTAACTAGCTCCCTTCGGGTCTATTTTTCCTCTATGCACCAGCCCGCACTTAGTAGAGTCAACTAGGCCTTTTATCAAGGTTTTTCTCTGCCGCTACACGTGTCTACTCTTCGCAACTTTGAGTCTCGGCGTTCCTTTCGCATCCCAGCAAGCTTCGCTATGCTTCCACATGTTGCAGCTATGGGTTTCTTTTGGTCATGTTTTCTTGTTGTCTCGTCGGCCTCCGAAAGACTTCCATGAAGCTCTCATTCCTAAAAGGTTCTGGCAGGCCCCACAGTTGTTGTATGTAGTGTATACTTGCTACGTGCCTGTCATTCGCACATCTTTCAACACAGAGATGGAGTAGCAACCGCGGGCAGTGAAATGCTGCCACGCGTCTCTGTTATGCCCGACTGACGATCATTCCCTCCGTTGTTAGTGAAGGCTCCACTCATTTGACACGTGTAGCTTTAACACAAGTCCTCACCGGCGAGAGGAGAGAGGTTCATACGGGCAGTAAAAGGCTGCCACATGCCTAACCAATGGATCTCATATTCGAGCAATGGACCAGATGAACCGAATAATGCTATTAGTCGTTGCGTGTCATAATCATTCACACAAGGGGGTGACACTTGTCTGATCGAGCCTTATCGGGACCACCCCCATTATTTGTAGAAAATGCACATGTGCCTGGAATGACTAGATGCTTTGTTCTAGATCAATTCTGTTGTAACGGCCTTGGGAATATTTTGATTCAGGCATCATTTTCGGGGATTGCGAAATTTTTTCTGTTACTGCTCTCCGAAGCGATGGGAGGTTTTCCTGCTATATATACTTTCTCTGTTATGAGAAAAGGGTTCGAAATTTGAGGAAAACATTGGTTTTAGTTAAAGACACCAAGCCTTCATTGTTGTTTTATTTGATTGCAAAAACTCTCATACTGTGCTAATTGTTCGTCCTTTCTATTTTTTTCATGCTATTTGATCAAACTGTAAACTGTGATTTTTATTGTCTAGACAATTCATTTAAGAACTTCTATATATGTTGATGCAAGTTTGCTTACCTAGATCATGTCTAATGACTCTTCTCAACAGTAGGAATGTATGCAATGTTATGTTATGTCAATAAATGAATTGTCTATGCTATCATCTCGAGTCTCTGATGTTCTGGAACACTACAACACCATTCAGACCCTTAGATCTATGATTTATCGTGCATATCATTAAGTATTGGCGCATCGTCTTAGGTTAGACTTCATTTTATTATATTTGCTTCATTTTCCCTTTCCAAACCCCCAATATAGAAGAAGTCGGCTTCTCTAAAAATCTAGAGGTTACTCAGTTTAGCGCAAAAGGTCCCCCTTAAACTGAGTTTCCCGTAAGGCACTGTTACCTCGTCAAATTTTGGCGTCAACAGTTACATTTGGGTGAGTATTTCTATAATACCACCTGTGAGCATGCTTTTCAAAATTTGCAAACACTAACTTCAAACAAGGGTTAGTACCTACAAATCCTTCAAGAACACTCCTATGAAATACCTTGCAAAAATGCTTAAAACATGCAACAAAGGATGAAAGGAAGCTACAAGCATTATGAAAGCAAATCACAAGTTACCTATTCCATAGTGGATTGGTGTCACATGTGCTAGTGACCCTTTCCCAACCCTTGATCAATAGCTAAAATGATGATGCATTGCAATGGAGATGAAGAACAAGATTATTTCTCAAACCAAGAGAGTAACCTTGCATAAAGTTGTGGATCCTTGAATGAGAATGAAGGCCTTCTTTTATAGATTTTTTTGATGAGAGATTGGCCAAGATGGTGAATGTGGGACTAAAGATCCTCTAATGAGAAGATGACACTTGTCAAATGATGAGTGGTCAATGGTTGTGCAAGATTTGGGAAGAGTGCCCATGAGAGGGAGAATTTGAATTAAAATTTGAGAGTAAATGCTAAGTGGGGACAAGAAAATGAGCAATAAATGCAATGTTGGAGGGACAAATCAACTTGCCTTTGAATTCAAAATTGAGGGAATATTCCCCATAAATGCCATGTTGATGGAAAATCTTGATTTAATAAATCAATAAATTGATTTATATGTGCAAGTGGCTAGATCTAGATAATGCAAGTGGGATGGGATTAACATTTAATCAGGGTTAGATTAAATAGATGATGATTATGCTAATTTAATGTTGATTAGGTGAGTTGACCTTTAGGATTTAAATATTTGATTTATTTAAATCAGAAAAGGATGAAATATGGATTTAATTAAATAAATGTTTGATCTATTTAATTAAAGTGATGATGTTTGATTTATTAAAAGGCTGATGATAATGTTTATTTGATTTTAAATAAATGATCCTAGGAGATGAAATTACCTAATGAATGGATGAAAGTGCACCTGATTAATTGATGAATGGTCCTAATGCGACATCTAATTTGACTGAATTCGATCGAATGCATAATGTTAATTTTGCATGTCTACATTTTTCCCCTCTTTGAAGCAATGTACTTGTTGCGTTGGTTCAAAGAATAACTTGCCGCAATCAAAATTCAAAAAAATTTCATGATTTTTGGATGCCCCAACGTAGTACACTAGGTACATTGCCCTCGAGAGATCGAGCGAAAAGATTCAATTTGAGGGTCGATCTCAAGCTATAAAGAGGTTCAAAATGGATGGTTATGGATGACGATGCAAATGAGATGATTTCAAGATGCTTAGAATAACAAATCTATATTATTCTAAACAACTTAAATGATGATATGATATGAGATGGATGATATGCGATGGATGTTTTATGCAGATGCTTAGACTAACAGATCTATATTATGATGATGATGCAAATGCAATGCATGTGAAATGATCGATGTTTCCTATTATGTATGATATGGATGATATGTGGTATGCTGAGACTAACAGATCTATATTATGATGATGATGCAAATGCAATGCATGTGAGATGATATTCAGAATTCTGATGATTTATGGATGCAAGATGGATGCATAATGGATGCATGATGGATGTATTGGTGATGATGATTAACTATTCATGATGTGATGTTAGTGCGGAAATGAGATGATGACAAGAGGATCCAACAAGCCAACATAATGAGAGATGATGATGAGAAATTGTGATAAGAAATGAATGATAGATGGATGATTTGCTTATCAAGGATTGGGATTTTCAAAGGGTCACTTACTTTATGTTTGATAACATGCCTAAGCACGATGCATCAAGGTATAAAGGACCAGGATGGCGTTGTACTTAGTGTGATGGACTTTGACTCGACAAATAGATAGGAGTATTCTTTGTTCACACCGACATACTTTTAAACCTTGCTAGGATGCACTTTAGAAGTCTCAAACATCTCAGACCAAAACACAAAAAGGTATAACCAATCAATGCAATAGTCAACAAGCTATCTAAAACATCCTCCATACATATCTAACAAAGCAAGTATTCGCCAAGTTATTTTACAAGAATGTCCAACAAGCATAGCAGACAAAAGATAATGATCGTTGCCCCATTCCTATCTCTAAATCCTTCGTTCGGATATCATCGAGAGGTCCTTGACCGAGCGCATTAAGATAAGCTGCAGAACAAGATAAAGTAAACAAACAAGCTGCTGTTCTTCAATACTACTAACCAAAAGGGAATATGTTTTTAAGGATAAGAACCAAAACTTATTGCCAAAAGATAATGCCCATTGTAGGAAGGATACATCCTAGGACATGTTAGTGGATGGCGGCACATCATTTCGTTTATCCAAAATGTTATTTTTGATAAATAATGCCCCCTTGTAGGAAGGATTCATCCTACGACATGATGTTATCAGATGATTGATATGAGACTGTTTGGATGATGGACTATCGACACAAAGACTTGACCAAATTGTTTACGTACTGACTTAGACTTGAGACTTGACGCTTTTGAGATTTACTTTTAACCTGCTAGACTTGTTTCTAAATGTTTCACCAAAGGTTGAGGATGACGATTAGTTTATTATGAATGGTGTTCATTGCGGGTGCAAGCGAGATGAGGCAGATGGATTTTTCAACATTTGGATGTTTTGAATTTTGCAATGTTTTGAGGCTGTTTTTGGTATTTTTGAAGTTTTACAAATTGCCTTTGATTTCTTTCCAACGTTTTGGGATTTTCTGAGATTTTGGACCGAGAGACTAACCTAAAGACCCATCCTAGGGGCCTCTACTGATCAACGATTAGCCTTGCCTAATGCTATATTAACGCTAGAGACTAATGAGTTCTCGACCGACGACTTGACCGATGAGTATAGATGATGATATACATGATGAGATGTCAGCTTATTATGATGGAATCCTATAGGACTGACCTAAATGTCTCGTGGGATGATCAAAGATCAACCTTTCCTACGTTCAAGCTCATAGATGACGTAGTTCGACAAGACAACCTTGTTTTGGATTTTGATGTTTTGGATGTTTTGGATTTCTCCGATTTTCCGATGTTTTGGCTTTTGATTTTCCGATGTTTTGGGTTTTCTCTCGGGATTTTCCTCGATGTTTTTGGATTTTAATTTTCCTCGATGTTTTGGATTTTCCTCGATGTTCGAGGATCTTTAAGACCATACAATTTAACTGATCCGATGAGAACATGCCCCCAACATGATGCAATAGACTACCGATAGCTGCGTGATAAACCCACCGCGGGAGGGATGGGCCTAGTAGCAACGAAGAGGGATCATGATACTCTAACACAAGACCAAGCTATGGTGCGATGTGAGTGGATGAGTGATGAATGGAGATATGGATGTGATGGATGATGGAAGTGAGATGGAGGGATAATGATAATGTGGTGGATGGAAAGTGCTTATTTACACAAGGGCCTCGCTTCGGCTGTGTTTTCACCGAGGTACTTGCCCAAAGTGCCACCGTATGGTTTCACTAGAGGACAATTTTTCTTTACTATTTTTTTGATCATTTTTCTGATTTTTTTGAATTTTTTTGCTTTTTTGATTTTTTTGTTGTTACGAAGATGCCTGTTTGCCAGGTTTTCGCCGAAGTAACCATTTTTTCAGGACTTTTTCTGATTTTTTGGATTTTTTGGTTCCATACCTTGAAAGAATTAGGCATAAAACTTTTTGAGATGGGAGCTATTCATGGGCTCCTGCAGAGGTTCCCCTTCGGGTGTTGACAACTGATATGCCCCTGATTTATAGCTTGCTGTGACGATGAAAGGCCCTAACCAATTGGGTTCAAACTTACCTTTGCTGCTGGGATTTGGGACATTTTTCTAATTTTCTTTTAAGACTAGTTCTCCGACTTGGAAAGTCCTGCTTCTGATCTTCTTGTTGTAGCTTCATTTGAGTCTATTCTGATAGACTTGTAAGTGATTCAAAGCATCTATGCGTCTCTCATCCAGTAACTCCAGCTCGTTTAGTCTTGAAACCCGATATTCTTCATCAGTGATGAGATTTTGCAGTGATATTATGAGGGATGGGAGCTTGATCTCAATGGGTAGTACAACTTCTGATCCGTAGACCAAGGAGAATGGGGTGGCGCCAGTGGGTGTGCGAATGCTGGTTCGATAAGCCCAGAGGGCAGGATTAAGCTGCAAGTGCCAGTCACGACCTGTCATTGACTATTTTCTTGAGGATTTTGAGGATGGTTTTGTTCGTGGCTTCTGCTTGGCCATTGCCTTGGGGATAATACAGGGTGGAGAAGCGATGCTGGATTTTGAATTTCTCGCACAAGTCGCGAACCTCCTGGTTCTTGAAGGGTGTCCCATTATCTGAGATAATGGCTTGTGGGACACCGTAACGATAGATGAGATAGTTCAGGATAAATTTTGAGATCTGCTTCCCAATGATATAGGTCATGGGTATGGCTTCCACCCACTTTGTGAAGTACTCAGTTACAGTTATAATGAATTTGTGACCATTGGATGAGGTGGGCGAGATTTTCCCAATGAGATCGAGTCCCCACTGTGAGAAAGGCCATGGTGTAACGATCGGATGAAGCTCTTGAGCTGGAGCATGGATGAGGTCCCCATGCTGCTGACATTGTAAACACCTTTTAGCGTGATCATGTGCTTCTCGCTCCATTGTGGGCCAATAATACCCTAGCCTCAGCAGTTTCTTGGCTATGGTTATTCCACTCGAGTGTGAGCCACAAATACCGTTATGAACCTTGGTTAGAGCGGTTAATGCCTCCTCAGCATTTAGACAGTGTAGTAAGGTACCTTCTATGCTTCTACGGTATAAGGTATCACCTAGGATGACAAATCTAGATGCATTTTTGATAAAGGTTCATTTTAGGCTCGATGGTAGGTCAGCGGGTATGACTCCTATTCGAAGATAAGTGTAGATGTCATGATACCAAGGATCGCTAGGACCAACAATTTCACACACATATTCTGATTCTGGTACCTCGAATGTGGGAACAAGTAGCTGCTCGATCAGAAATTCGTATTTCGGCACATTGTGAGGGATGTCTACTAGAGACCCAATTGTAGCCATGGCGTCAGCTGCTCTGTTGTTGGTTCTTAGAATCTGCTCAAATGTTATGTCGATGAAGGATTCCTTTAGGGTCTCCACCAATTTCTTGTATGGGGTTAGCTTTTCATCCTTTGTCTGATATTCATCATTGACTTGATTTATGATCAACTGTGAGTCGCCATAGACCTTGAGAGCTATGATATTCCATTGCACTGCTATTTTGAGACCTATAGTCAAAGCCTCATATTCCGCTATGTTGTTAGTGCAAGGAAATGCCAGTTTGTATGATCTTGGTATGCAGTCCCCCTGTGGGGTGATGAAGAAGACACCAGCTCCTAATCCATGTTGTGTATATGACCCATCGAAGTATAGTTTCCAGTGATCAGCAATGTTGAAGTTAAAGATGGATTCGTCTGGAAATTCAGATACAAGAGGATTCTCAGAATACATTGGTGCTTATGCTAATTGGTCTGCAATAACTTGACCCTTGATTGCTTTTCTCTCCACATACTCGATGTCATACTCTGACAGTATCATCACCCATTTTTCCATTCTGCCTGTGAGCATTGCCTTGGATAAGAGATACTTGAGGGACTAATTTTCACAATGAGCTTTATCTTGTGTGCCATGTAGTGTCAATTTTGGGATGCAAATACTACCGCGAGGCAAGATTTTCAATGAAGGAGAGTAATTTAGCCTCGTGGATCACCATTGTCCTCCGCCGGGATATAGTAGATGGCCCTCTCTCGCTCCGTTTTCATCATGCTGAGCAAGAAGAGCTCCTAGGGTTGCTGCTGTTGCTGACACATATAAGATCAATGGCTTTCTCGGGATAGGTGGCATTAACACTGGAGGTGTCAGTAGATATTCCTTTATCTTGTTGAATGCCTCTTCGCATTTTGTATCCCATTTGTATGATACCCCCTTGTGGAGAAGGTGCGAATATGGGTTTTGCTTGTCTGCCAATTGTGCTATGAACCTTCTAATGGATTGGAGCCTGCCTTGGAGGCCTCTCAATTGCTTTAAGTTCCTTGGTGCTTCCATCTTAAGGATTGCTTTGACTTTTGCTGGATCCACCTCAATACCCCTCATGGAGACTATGTATCCTAGTAATTTTCTTGATTGTACCAAAGACGCACTTCTTGGGATTTAGTCCGGACTCATTCCTCTTAATCCACAAAGATAGCACTTAGGGTTGCTATATGATCTTGTCTTTTTCTTGACTTTGCTAAGATGTTGTCGACATAGTCTTCGACTATTTTATGAATCATATCATGGAATATTAGTGTCATGGCCATTTGATAGGTTGCTCCTACATTCTTTAGACCAAATGGCATCATGTTCTAGCAAGAGGGTCCCCACGGACAAGGAAAGCCGCCTCCTAGGCTGGGGTCTTCTTTTGCTATCATGATCTGGTTATATCCCGAAAATCCATCCATTAACAATAGTATATCATGCCTCACATGTCTACTATCATGTCGATGTTGGGAAGCTGAAATCATCCTTGGGACATGCCTTGTTCAAATCTCTAAAGTCCGCATTGCATCTGGACATGGCTCATGCCTTTGAAACAAAATTAAGTTCGACACCCATTCTCCGATAATCAATTGGTCGCATGAATCCAAAGATCTAATAGCTTTTTGAGCTCCATTTTGACTAACAAATCAATTTGAGGGGATGCATTTCATAAGCTTCTATCCGGACAGGTTTTGCATCCGATACACCGCTAGGTGGTGGACCACAGATTTGGATCAAGTCCCTGCATATCCTCAGATAACCTACATGGGGTTCATTTGTCTTTCCTTTAGGAATGCCGCTAGAGTTCTTGTTCCTCCGATAATAGTGATTCCAAGATGTAATGTGATACGCGGGTCTCTTCGCTCCTGTTGACTAGGGTTGTAATTTTTGGCCAAGACCTAACTTCTCTTGGATGAATAGCTCTTAGGGGAAGATTGAATCCTTCATCCCTCAAGTGCCCTCGCAGAGGTTTTCACCGTTGGATAATGCCTTTATTTTCACTATTTTGTTGTCGAGTGCCACCTGTGGTTTTCACTCAAGGACTTGATATGATTCTTAGTTTCTCACTTTTATGATTGAAGGATTCAATTGTTTCCCTATAATAGGTGTGTGTGTCCAACTCCATTATAAGCCCTGCCTTGTGATCTCCATCTAGAATGTTATCTCTCAATCCCATGAATTCTGAGAGTGCTTCATCATTTTTGAATGTATCGAGAACTCCGTGGTCCTCGGTTGGTCATAGTCATCACTAAACTAAGCTGATCTCGATTTTGATGATTGATCTCGAAGATATGGTACTAATCATACATAGGGTGGTATCTTCGAATAACCTAGGTAGGTTAGATAAGGTATCTTCATCATCGCTACTAATATAGGGCTCAGTGATAAAATTATGTGTGTCCCTACCTGTGACTATTGGTGAGTGTAGTTGTACTATTACCGGCTGAGGAGAAACATTAGCAGCTCTAACCGGAGGACATCGGCCACGTATGGTTATTCTCGGAGTGGCACATCCAAGACCAAGATTTGTTATGGGTCGCGTCTCTGGCATGATAGGTATTATGAGGCCGTTGTCATTTTGTCCTAATCTCTGGTTTCGGTCATAGCCCATTGCAAGCATCATGTGTAGGCCTCTGCTTCTTTCATCCATTGGTAATTCAGGTGTCGGTCTTTCATCTCGATACATGTTTGATGGATCTGCTTCAATTACCTCATGGCCAAGGTCTCCCCACCTTGTGAATTCAGGATAATTTTGAGGATAGGTTTGAGATGTGGGAGCTTGATTTTCTTGTGGGTGTCCTCGTGATCTAGGAGATTGTGGTAACTCTCCTATCACAAAAGCATTGTTAGGGAGCCTATAACTTCCACAACCGTCCTCCTGGATGATAAGCTTGATATCGGATATGGTGGAATGGCGGGTGTCTCCGCCGCTAAGTGGACGCGGAGGAGCGGATCATGTACATGATGTGGATGGCCTCATCATTTTTGGCACTTGGGATTTTGTATTTGGCTTCAAGGTTCTTGCAAGATGAAAACAGCTCGTGATCTCCATTGACGGTAACCTCTTGTCCATTATGTGTAAATTTTACACATTGGTGGAGGGTTGATGCTACGGCTTTCATTGCATGGATCCATGGGCGTCCCAGGAGAATGTTGTATGGTAAGTCAAGGTCCAGGACCTGACAGGTGGTTTCCATAAGCGTTGGCCCTACTTGGATAGGGAGCTTAATTGTGCCCTGAGACACTCTTTCTTGGTCATCATATGCTCTGATTGTGATGCCCTTCCCTTTATCAATGGAATCTTCTGATATCTTTAACTGCTTGATGAGACTAAAAGAACAGATGTTCAAACCTGCACCTCCATCCACCAAGACCCTTCTGATTTTTCTTTTGTTCACAATGACCTCCAAGTGAAGTGAGCGATTGTGAGATGGTTGGGCGGGAAAATATTGGTCAGAAAACGTAAGGAGATTAGGTGTTATGATGTTTCCGACCATAGCTTGGAATTGTTCCGCATCAAGATCTGTGGGGACGGTGGATGAGGCTAATGCTTCTTCGAGGATCTTTTTATGGGCCGATGACATTTTTAACAACTCCATGATGGAGATGTGTGCTGGTGTTCTCTTGAGTTGGTCTACGACATTGTAGCTATACGGAACGGCTCTTGATGAAGGAACTCTATTGGGTTGGGATGATCCTGCGATGGTGACTTTTCCGCCTCTTGTGGTGACTCACGCCTTCTAAGATACTTTGATGCAGGGATGGCCATGCAGCTTTTCATTGAGGTTCGCGAACAACCTGCTTCATATACATGATTTACACTTCCACTTCTCTTTATCCTTGTTATTCCTTTGCTGATTTGGCATCGGATCTCGTAGATTTTAAGATCTTGACTCCTGTAGGTGTTCTCCACATTTATGATTCTTTGTCGATGAGATCTGATGATGTTCTTGAGTCTCATACAATTGTTTGTGGTGTGGCCTTTGATTTTGTAAACCATTTGATTCTCATTGTACCAAGGAGGTTTGACATCAGGTTCTTGATAATTTTCAAATGTAGGAGCTTGAATGAGTTTTTCGTCGATTAGCTTTTTCATGATGTCCTCAAGTGGTTCCCCCAAAGTAGTGTATTTTTGTTTGGGGTATGTTTTGCGTTGAGGTGGTCCTCTTTGGTCGTTGACATTATTGATGGTGGGATTATTGTTGCGTTGATATGTTGTGTGATGAGTGTTTTGGCGTTGTGGTTGGATTTGCGGTGCGGGTGTATTTTGGCGTGGACCACTAATGACCACCTTGGCGTCTACGACACCATCATTAGTGACATTTTTGTTTCTCGCCCATGTGCGAGGTTTATCATTGTAGTTTGATGATGGGCGGTTGTTTTGCGGTTCATGATATGATGTTGATTCGATGGGTTGAGTCACAAGAGCTCTTTCGATGCTAAGCGCCTTGGAGATCAATTGATCGTATGTGGTGATACCCTGAACTTTGAGATGGAACGATAGACGACTTTCAAGATTGGCTATGATTGTGCAGACTTGTTGTTCTTTTGGCATGGTCCATTTGCTCTGATTGGCCTTGGATCGCCATCGTTGAAGGAATGAAGCAAAAGATTCATTCTTCCCTTGTTTTAGAGCGTATAGTTCTTCGAGACTAACATCCATTGCAATGTTACCTGCGTAGTTCTTAATGAATGGACTTGTAATCTATTGGAATGTTCTAATGCCTGTAGGTAAGCGAGAGAACCATTCTATAGCGGGACCCGCCAAGCTTCTAGGAAATAGCTGCATCAGATACGTATCGTCATATGCGACTTCCATGCAATGAACCTAGAATTCCCTTATGTGATCTTCAGGATTTCCTGTCCCTCGATATTTGTCAAATTTGGGGATTTCAAATCCCTTAGGGAATGGTTTCATTTCTAAGCTCCTATCAAATGGATAGGGAGACAAGTTGCTTTGTGTTTTGGTTGTTCGCCCTGATTGAAGATCGAGTACTTGTTGCAAGAGCAACTTGAGTTGTGTCGTCATATCATTCTGAGGATCATGGGGTGGGATGAATGTGTTTTGGGGTGTTGCAATCGTGGTTTGGATGGATGGGTTGGTTGGTGCATTGTTCAATGGTATCGGTATGTTGTGGCGAGCGAAGTAGGCTTCTACTTGCTTCTGGATGAACAATGCTTGTTGTTGCTCTTGTTGTTGTTGCGCTAAGATTTTTGCTTGTTGTTGTACTTGTTGCTGTTCTAACAACGCTTGTTGTTCTGCTTGTTGCTGCGCTTGTTACTGATCTAACAATGCTTGTTGTTCTGCTTCTTGTTGTTCCCACAACGCTTGTTGTTGGGCTGCCAATTCTGCTGCTTCTTGCTGATCTTGGTATTGCTTTAGTGCTTGTTGATACACTTGCAATTGCACTGCTTGTGCAAGAAGTTGTGCTTGTGCTTGTGCTTGAGCTTGTGCTTGGGCTTGTGCTTGTGCGGCTTGTTGCTGCAATAATAGTTGTGCTTGAGCAACCCTTTGTGCTTGTAATGCTTGCACAGCTTGGGCAGCTTGAGCGGCTTGTTGTTGCTGTTGTTGTTGTAATAATGCTTGAGCTTGTTGTATTTGTTGTGCTTGTAATGTGGCTTGTGCAGCTTTGGCGGCTTGTGCGGCTTGAGTGGCTTGTTGCACGGCTTTTTGTTTCTGCACTTGTTGGTATCCTCTTTGAAAAGCAGCTTGTAATCTTGCGTCGAATTGGTTTGATGTGGTGAATGTTGGTGGTGGTGGAGGTGGTGGTGGATTTGGAATGGTGGTAGATGATGTTGTGTTGATTATTTGGTTGGTTGATGGTGTTGTCGTGTTGATTACGTGATTGGTGGATGGTGTTGTTGATGTGGTAAGTGGCATCGTTGATGTGATTGGCCCTTGAGAGACCATGCTTTGCAATGTTTTGGGGGTGTTTGATGATGTTGCCATTGCTTGTGTGTTTGTCGTTTGTTGTTGTGATGTCAACAATAATTTTTGAGCGTTTGGCAAGATGTTTTGATTGATGGTTGGGATGTATGTTTGATGGATACTCGGTAGAGGGGGAAGCCCTAAACCAAGGAGTGGTGTTGATGACAATGGTGATGGTGGGAGAGGTGGAAATGTAAGGGGGTGAATCCTTGTGAGAGTGTTGTGGTGTTGAAAATGCCCCCTGGTCCGAATATGTCTCCCTCCTCTTGTGAATTTGTGAGAAGAGGTGTTTGTGGTGCTCCGTGAAAAGATGTTGATGATAGGTCATAATGTAAAGTGAGAGGAACATTTTGGTGTGATGGATTATTGAGGATGTTTTGTTCCACTATGGTGTTTGCGTCCAAGTTTTGGTTATTCACAAGGGGATGTGATTGAAGAGCATTGAGAAATGTGTTTCCCTTGTTGATATTTGGTTGAGTTGGAGCAATCGATGTCGTGATTTTTGGAATGTTTTGCGTGACATTTTGGGATGGAGGTGTAGATGAAATGGGGATGGTGGATGAGATTGGTGGAAAATATGTCTCTACTATAGTGGTCACATCAAAATCTGAAGGCAACTTGGCCCCTTGTTTTGCTAGTTCAAGCATGTACAACGAAGGGTTGAGTCTCATCATGATGTTGATGATTCTATGGTTGTCCAGATTTTGGAGCATTTCTGCTATTTCTTCATGAGACATTCCAAAGGTGAGGTCCTCCCCTGATTTTCTTCTTGTGGGCTTTGTATGATGAGGGGATCACCGGATTGCTTGATTCCGCCAGATTCATTTCTCAGGTTTGTTTGGCTAAGGTCACTTGAAGCTTAGAGTTTCTTTTGTGGGCTTCCATACTCTTCCTTGTATTGAGATCTTGTTTGAACCATAAACAAGGATCAATCTTCGAAGAATCAGAGATGAATCTCTTGATTCCTTGGATTAATCTCTATTTTATGTCCCAAAGTGAAAGTTTTAGGATGCTTTTTAGGATCAAATGTGATGGTGATGTTTAAAGATGGATGTTATGGATGTTTATGGGTGTTGTTTTTGGCTTTTGATAAATCTTGAATGAAATGCTAGGACTTTGGATTTTTGATTGGTTTGATGTTTGGATTTTGAGATTTTGTCCTTGATCTTGATTTGGATTTGGATTTTGATTTTGAACAAAAAGACCCTAAGATGTTTGATAATGATCTAAAGGATAGTTGTGTTCAAAGGATGATGATTTGGATATGTGTGAGGAGAAGGATGTATCTACCCACACCTACCCAAACAAGATGATTGTTTCACTAAGTATATGGAGAAGGATTCATCTACATACACTAAGCTAGACAAGATGATTTGGATGACTTTGACTAAGGATATGCAAAAGGATGTATTTACACATTCCTAGCCAAAGGTGTTTCGATAAATGTTTTCAAGGACTTGGTCTCAATGATTTTTGGTGTTTGCTTGATTTTGTCATAAAGCCTAGCATTTCAAGGATGATTTCAAGGTTTTTTCAAAAGATGATTTGTGAGATGATGTTTGATGTTTTGAAAGATGGATGAAAGAGGTTTGATTTGTTTTGATCCCTAGATGAACCTAAAAAGAACATTTTGTTTTCCTAGACCTAGGTATTGAAGAGCATGCATATGCTTCCTAAAGACCTTTGTAACCAAGGATTGATTTCATTTGAACTTTCATTTTTGGATTTTCAATGATTTTTTGCTTTGGGATTTTGGAGTCTTCAACACACATGAAAGTTCATTTTGCTTATATTTGTTTAATGGCTTTATTTTACCAAAAACACTCTCTTTGATTAAAGTTTTCAAACTAATATGTCCAATGTCTTAATTTCTTTAAACCCCACAAGATATTTTATGTGGAAATTCAATGAACTTAAGGCAAGGGTTTTCCTATTGTTTACTCAAGAAGAAAAATTGAGGTATAATCCAATGCTTAGGAACCTCTAAGGATGTGAATCCCTGTGGAAAGTAAAAGAACATATGGATTGAGTCAATGATATTTGTCTTCAAGAGGGTTTGAATTTTGGAGAATCATGTTGAATGTTTGTTTGCAAATGTTTCAATACAACACACTGCGGTTTTCAAACGTAAGAACAAGTACAAGCCCTATGGATGTAAGACAATATTTGTTGATTCCCACTTGGATAAGTCCAACCACGCTTTATCTCTAGCGGATGGTTAGATGCTTGACCCCACTGCCTCCACGGCTCATTAATGTCAATCGGGGCAGCTAAGCATCAACACCCATGAAACTCCCATGGCATGCTTTCCATCTCTACTAGAAGACCGTAAGAGTGTGGGGTGGCTTCAAAATGACCGTTCTTGCACCAACAAATAGATTAAGGATTTTGGAAAATTCTAGCACATGGGTTTTAGTAAGGACTTTTCGTTCGTAAGAGTTGACCTAACGTGGCAAGAGTCCCCTTTCGGATCCATCTTGTCGAAGTCAACCGCGTGATATTACGCTTCTTCCAATATCCACATTTATATCCCTATTGAAATACTCTTGGCTTTAGAGTGTTACCGTTGAGCCGTTCCCTTGGGTGATTACTTTTTCCCACAAGGCGGACCCTCTAAGATAAACAAAAGCAAGCAAAGACACAATCCGTAACTCGATCGATCTTTGATGGCACAAAGAAAGAGAATGTACACGAAAATTCCCCTACTCACACTCGCACAAGATGTTCAATTTTAAACCCAAATCGAAGTGTTTCAAAGCAATAAAATGTACTTTGAGTGTTTCTCTTGCACCCTAGATCGCACGAAGCGCAAGGGGAGAGGATATGTACTCAAAAGACAAAATCACACAATTCAAGCACTTGTTCGTTTTATAGCCTTCAAAGAAATTGTGAATTCGTTTTAAGCACCAAAATGAAGTGTGAGTTTTGATTGTTCAATTCTTAACCTCAAAAAAAATCTAGTGAGTTTGTCCTAAGATTCATTTTAAGCCCTTTGCAATGAAAATCAAATTGTTCGTTTTAGACCCAAATGAAAATTAGTGTTCTAAAACGAAAGGATAAACAACTTCGTGAAGCAGTGTTGATCAAACACTTAAAGCGTTTAAAAACACTTTGGGTTTTCAAAAAAAAATTCTCCTCCTTTCGTTTTCGTTTGCTAGCCTCCTCCTTCGCTTTGTACCTTTTCCTTTCACTTTTCCTTTGTACCTATATAAAAAAAAAGATAGATTATGTGAGAACCCAATTTATTTTAATTTGACTTCAAACAACAACATGCTCCTAAGTGATGATAATAAAATGAAGATTTATTAATGATCCTATTTGAAAAGGCATCACACTTGTTAATCTTTCTCTCTCCCTTATCACAATCTTCATCACTAGAAATATTGAGTCAATAAATCAATCATAATGAATAAACGTCTTAGAAACATCCTCATAATCCCTAATGTGACAATCATAACCTCAAATGTAATAATCCTCTCAAATGTGGGTTATCAAAAATGATCATAGTAAATGTGATAACATAGAATGATATTTATTATAAGATTACTAAGTATGCAATACGGGAGAATATTGGATTATGAATCACCAAAACTGCACTCAATCAAATTAAATTAATTGCTAATAGGCTTCATTAAGGGCATATACAATTAAAAGTTTGCTAGTTGATATTCCCTCTGTCAAAGAAAAGAAAATCCTATTGTCAGCACCTTCACAAAAAGAAAAAGATCAAATACATTCCTGTCCCATTGCCTAATGATTTTGAAAATTCTGTCAAATAGATTTCATCTGAATGCAAATAAAAAAGGAACGCCATTAATAGCAATAGTCAATGCTAATAGTCACGATGTGGACATGAGTTAAGAAACTTTCAATGATAATCGTAGCAAATGTAAATGCAATGAACATTCAGATATTTAATGCGTTCCAGGATTCTTCCCAATGCGGAGGCACAAGTTAACTCATTTTAGATTGCTTTAACTGCTATTGATGTTATTTCAACTCATTTCAGATTGCTTTAACTGCTATTGACGTTATTTCTTCTTCTACTATGCCGCCTCTACCAACCTTTCCATCATTCTGTGATATGTAACATATCTAACTTCTATTTTATTCATTGAATATGCTATACATGGGCGCTATGACTGGTAACATAATAGCATACAGGGACGTGCAAAAAGAAAATGGTAGTTTAATCAATCTTTTAGAGATCTGCTCACATAAATACCTAGGGGCGCGCCAAGTTTGAGATTTTCTTGAATAACACACAAAGACTACATGAAGAATCTGCTAGACGGCGTCTATTAAGTGTGGTCTTTTTGCAAGTTATCTAGTGACAAAAGTTGTGCTTAATTCGAATCATGCTAAGTTGGAAGACAAAGATCATGCTAAGATGAAGACGTGCATCTAGAAGAAGAGAGGTTGTGGTCATAAAGCTAACACGTTTTGGCAGGTCAAAAATAAATTTGACAGCAATGCAATGACTGCAAGACTAGCACACTTTAGTCAGCAATACAGTAGAAGCAGTGGCAACATCAGTAGTAGAACCAGCGATGACATTAGTAGCAGTTAATGTAATCCAAAATGAGTAAAGTACACCTTTCTTGGCAGGCGCATAAGTCAGATGCAAAGCACTGTTAGAGAATACAAGCACTTTTGAGAAGTTGCTTCTGTTGTGGGCCTCTGCAACTAGTATAGGCACTGGGCTGCTCGAGGGTCCAAGCTAATGCTATTGGCGGATGTAATGCAAATAGCAGATACACAGCTGCACCATAAATGTCAAAGAGGAAAGTTTTCAAGCCAATGCAAATGGCAGATGTAAGAACGCATCACAAAATCATTTGAAAATCTTTCCAAGTGAATGCAAAAGGCAGGAAAAGGAAAAGTTCATGTTATTTAATATTCTTCATTGCAAATGATATTCATATTCAAAAGCAAAATGATTTGAAAGAGTTAGTTTTAATAAACGGTGATTCTAATCAAATTTAGATTCAAAATATAAATCATTTGAACCAGTTGGCTATCAAGCCCTCCTTCTAGCGCCAAATGTGAGCATGCTTTTCAAAATTTGCAAACACTAACTTCAAACAAGGGTTAGTACCTACAAATCCTTCAAGAACACTCCTATGAAATTCCTTGCAAAAATGCTTAAAACATGCAACAAAGGATGAAAGGAAGCTACAAGCATTATGAAAGCAAATCACAAGTTACCTATTCCATAGTGGATTGGTGTCACATGTGCTAGTGACCCTTTCCCAACCCTTGATCAATAGCTAAAATGATGATGTATTGCAATGGAGATGAAGAACAAGATTATTTCTCAAACCAAGAGAGTAACCTTGCATAAAGTTGTGGATCCTTGAATGAGAATGAAGGCCTTCTTTTATAGATTTTGTTGATGAGAGATTGGCCAAGATGGTGAATGTGGGACTAAAGATCCTCTAATGAGAAGATGACACTTGTCAAATGATGAGTGGTCAATGGTTGTGCAAGATTTGGGAAGAGTGCCCATGAGAGGGAGAATTTGAATTCAAATTTGAGAGTAAATGCTAAGTGGGGGACAAGAAAATGAGCAATAAATGCAATGTTGGAGGGACAAATCAACTTGCCTTTGAATTCAAAATTGAGGGAATATTCCCCATAAATGCCATGTTGATGGAAAATCTTGGATTTAATAAATCAATAAATTGATTTATATGTGCAAGTGGCTAGATCTAGATAATGCAAGTGGGATGGGATTAACATTTAATCAGGGTTAGATTAAATAGATGATGATTATGCTGATTTAATGCTGATTAGGTGAGTTGACCTTTAGGATTTAAATATTTGATTTATTTAAATCAGAAAAGGATGAAATATGGATTTAATTAAATAAATGTTTGATCTATTTAATTAAAGTGATGATGTTTGATTTATTAAAAGGCTGATGATGATGTTTATTTGATTTTAAATAAATGATCCTAGGAGATGAAATTACCTAATGAATGGATGAAAGTGCACCTGATTAATTGATGAATGGTCCTAATGCGACATCTAATTTGACTGAATTCGATCGAATGCATAATGTTAATTTTGCATGTCTACACCACCTATCATATTTCTATTAGGATGTCATCCTTCAGGTCATTATATGGATATGAGGCTTATTCATTTATGGATGTGGCATTTGGTGATAGTCAGGCACCCAAGGCCAAGGATTGTATTTGGGAGAATCAAGATATCCTTAAGTCACTTAAGGATAATTTGTAGCATGCTCAGAACTAGCAAAATGTTTATGCAAACAAAAACAAGACAGAGTGTACTTTGGTGGTTGGGGCCTTGGTCTATATTCACCTTTAGCCATACAATTATGTTTGAAGAGGAGTGGTGTTGGTAAGTTGAGACCGAGGTTCTATGGCCCATACAAGATCATCAGGGGAGTGTGTGAGGTGGCTTATGAGTTGGAACTACTTGAGAGCAGTAGGATTCATAACATGTTTCATATTCCATGCCTAAAGAAGGCATTGGGATAGAAGGCTACAATTTCAATAGAGCTTCAACTTTTTGATGAAGAGGGAAAGTTGTTGATTCTTGATGAGATTTTGGATGTTCACAAGAGGAAGCTAAGAAACAAAATAATCAAAGAATATATTGTTAGATGGAAGGATCTGCTAGGGGAAGATGCTATGTGGGAGAATGAGTAGATCCTGCAACATCCTAATCTAAAATTGCTTGTAGGAAAGAAATTCTGGGAAGGGAGGACTATAATGTCCCCTTTAATTGATAGGTCAGATGATTTAATGATTTATTTAATTCTCGTAAGTCATTAAATAAAATAAGGCAATTAATTATTGATTATTTAACATTATTCTTTCCAAGTAAATATTACAAATAATATTAATTAATTAATATTATTTAAAGAGAGGGAAAAATGTTGTTTTGTTAGTGGAAAGGGGGTTTGCCTTGGTCAAACCTTGTAATGAAATCAAATAGAAAGGAATGATGAATGAACAAAATGATATGTTACAATCCACCAAACCCTAGAAATAAAGTGTTGCAAACATGTATAAAATGGATCCAATGGATGTGGATCTTAACTCTTGCTTGAATGTAATAGATCTTGAATTGAGTGCTTACTTGAATCATAAAACTCTACATCACAATTGTTAGCTCAAAAACATACATGATACATGATGACTTTGACATGATGCTTGATACTTGAATAATGCTCCAAAATGCTTGATAATCAACTCTTGAATGCTCTTGTGATCTCCAATTTACTAGAATGCATGAATACTTGAAAGTTTAGGAGAAAATTTGTGAAAAGACCTTGTATTTATACTTGTTTATGCCAAATTTCTCAAAATTACAACACTACAAGCCAACATCAAATCTAGGAGGATAAAATCCCTCTAAGAATTTGAATTTAATTTAATTTTATGCCACACTAGACTCATATGCCAGAAGTGGCGTATGAGTCCCATTAGGCTAGTTTATGGGACACATTTTTCAAGAAAATCTTAGATTCATGTGAAATCCAGATTGGGGCCCCAAAACTTAGGTAGGACCCATAAGCCCAAGGTGGCGTATGAGTCCCAGATCACTAAATCTGGTTCGTACAATCCAAAAACACTTGAATTATGATTGGATGTTGGTTTATGTCAGGATTATCCTTGGAAAGATGCATTAATTAAGGCTTGTGGATACAAAATAAGGCCAAATAAGGCATAAAGAATCCCAATTAATAATGAAAACCCTAGATTAGTGTGAAAGTGTAATACAAAACTTTACAACATCCTAAATAAGGCACAACTAAGTCCATTTAGTTTATAAGGGCCCAAGACCTAATGTGAATGTGTTAAACACATTACAACACTAAATTGAGGCAACATTATGTTCAATTTAACAAGGAGGGCCCAAATAAGCATGAAAATGTAGAGGGATACTTTTTTTGTTGCCACAACAGTAAAACAAGTAATGTTGGCACTATTACTATAGGTACCTACAGTATAAGACTGCAACTAATTTACTATCAAGAAATGAAATGTTGAAATTTAACTGATACTAATAACTAAACCTACACTCTAGAGTACAACAAACTTAATCAAACTAAGACATAAATGTGAAACAACAATTTCTCATGAATACCACAAGGAATCTAATTAACATGCATTTATGAAATAACTGCTACAACAGAAGTAACTGTATAGAAAATGAAATGAGGGACAATCACCTTGAGTGGCCCTTGCTCAAGTGACTGCCTCCACTTATCTAACTCAAATCTAGCTTCTTAGATTAACACAATCATAATAACTCAAAACCATTCATTGCACAACTCTAGAATATCACACAAGATTCTTCTGGGATATCTTATTCATGAAATCACAATTGAACAATAAACATTGTCTGTGTAAGAGCAACTAACTAAAAATATCTGGTTACTATATCTGTTGTTGAACAAATTAACCAACTCCTAATACCCCAACCACCAAGCCATACATATAGGCACGAGGGAAGTTTATTAAAACAAGGACTCTAAACTAAAATCATAAATCACCATGCTCCCTATATATCAAAGTGTGACAAAGACTAAGCAATCTATAGCTGAAAAAGGAAGAAGAGTCCAAGTAGAACAAAGACTTTGTTGTAACAAAACTAGAATGTGGACTGGTTGAATCAATCACGTTAGATTCCTAACTGCAATAGGGTTCTTCTCCTTCAACATCTTTATTAAATTTCATAATAATGCACAATCATCTTCATTAAGTTCCTCCATGTTGTAGTTGTTGTGCTCAATTTAATTTAGAACCTCCCCTGCTTTGTTGTCTGGGAACTCCTTTGGTTGTGGGTTGTACCTTGCAATTGTTGCGGACTATAGTGTACCTCCTCTAGGTTGCAAAGATTGAGTTCATAAAACATGTACACAATACTAACAACCATAGCTAAGCACATATATCCAACTCATACATATCCACACATTAATTATGCAATAACCATCACATCATAACCATATTTCCATATACTTTAAATCAGGTTCAAGGCTGCATAATAAGCATAAAAGATAGCATGTAGGTTAGGAATATGTATAAGTGTCTGAGAATGTCTATGAAATTACATAAAAACATAAGAAAACTATTTAATGACTAGACTCGTCATACTTATTCAATAGTCTCAAAATAAATAAAATAGTATCATGTCTCTAGTAAAGTTTTCTAAAAAAAAAACTAAATATAACTATTGCAATTCATATGTACCTTCCTAAGTAGCATTTTTCTCATCATATTGATCTCATTGTACTTTTCATTGATCAACCACCCTATTTTGTAATTGTTACTAGTATCTCTCCAAGATTGTGTATGGCTCTACTATTATTCCCCTTAGCTCTTGGACCTATAGTGCATTCCATTTCAAAATATGTTTTTCATCAAGTACATATTTCTTAAGAAGTGATATAAGGAAAACATCATGGATATGACTCAGTTGTGGAGGTAGGTCCACTTAATAAGCAACTAGATTTATCCTCTTTAGGATTTCAGATGATCCTACATATCGAGGTGCTAATTTTTCCTTTTTCTCAAATCTTATGGAACTTTTGTGAGTCGTGAATCTCAAGAAAAATTTCTCACCTATTTCAAATTTTCTTTGTGTCGTGTTGTTTTTTCATGGCTCTTTTGTCTATATGTTGCTTCCTTTAATCTTTGTCTTATTACCTTAGTTTTATTTCTCATTTATTTCAACATATTGAGCTCAATTATCACTCTATCCTCAAGGTTGTCCCAACTCAATGGTGTTTGACATGTTCTACCATATAACACTTCAAATGAAACCATTCCCAAGGAATACTAAAAACATTTTTATAAGAAGTCCACTAATGGGATAATATTCTTCCCATTTTGATTATTGGTTCATGCAATACAAGTGAAGAAGGTCTTCCACTATTTGATTTTCTCTTTTTGTTTTCTCATCTATTTTAGGATGGTAGGTTGTACTAAAGTTCAATTGTGTTCTCAAAGCTGATTGAGGGTTGTCCAAAACCTTGAAGTGAACCTAACATCTCTATATGATATGATTTTCTCAAAAACCCCATGCAATCTAAAAATTTCTTTTATAAAACATTTAGCCAATATAGGGGCATCGTCAGTTATTCTTTTGATATGAACTGAGCCACCTTGGTGAGATTATCAATCACCACCATTATTTCATTATTCCTATATGGTTTCATAGGTAACCCTTACACAAATTCCATGCTAAACCTATCATTTGTGATGTGGTATGTCATAAGGGTACAATAGTCCTACTGGGTGATTATGTTCTACCTTTACCCTTTGACATTCCAAACATTTAGCCACAAATTGTACTAGTTATATCATTTTTCATCCCTTGCCAAAAATATAGATTCTTATGATCTGAGTAAAATTTGTTTAACTTGTTTACCTTGAGGTGTCATGAATAAGGGGTATTATGGGCTTCATTCAAAACTAACTTCGTCAATTCACTAGAGTAAAGAAAATATATTCTATTATTATATTGAAGAAATTTATCTTCATCAAGAGTGATCCCTTCAACCTTTGGATTAGCTAGATTAGTTTCTAAAGTTGGTTTGACTTTTTATACCATGTATCATGTTTTTGTTCCTCCAATACTTGCTCCTTGAAAGTGGATTTAAAAATTTCTATGGTCATCAAGTGCCTTCTTATTCTTAAATTTTCTACCACCCTCTTTTGCTTGCCCTTAATATATTCTATTTAAGAATTATAACCATTTTCTTTGCCTAGCATTTAAGTGAGGTTGTGTGAAGAGATATTTGAGTCCTTGATGGTTTGTCTTTAATTCAAAGAGCTTCCCTAATAAGAATTGTCTTCTTTTTTGTAGGGCATGAACAATGGTTGCTAACTCCAAATATTGAGGTGCATATTTTACTTCATGGGTTTTCAATTTCATAAATTCATAAACACCACGCCTTAATCTTTTATGAGCACCCTCCTAGACCTTCAATAGAAGCATCTATCAAAACTATGAAATTCCCATTTGAAACATGAACCTTTAAGATTGGTGTTGTAAATTTATCCTTCAAATTTGAAAATTACCTTATCACACTTCTCAATCCAAAATAATTTCTTACCCTTCCTTTGTAATGAAGTTATAGGATTTGCAATTTTTGAGAACCCTTCAATGAATCTCCTATAGTACTCTGCTAGCCCCTTAAAGCTCCTCATTTTTTATACCATTTTTTCAATTGGTCATTCTACTATTGCTTTTCTATTATATGGATCAACTGCAATTCCTTCGTCGAATATGATATGCCCAATATAGTGAGTTTTATTTTCAAAGAAATCACATTTTGATAATTTTCCATATAATATATGTTCCCTCAACCTTTTTAAAACTAGTTGAAGGTGTGCTAGGTGTTCCTCTTCATTTTTTGAATAAATTAAAATGTCATCTAAGAATATCAAGATATTTTTTCCAAGTAGTCACGGAATACACTATTCATTAGGTTCATAAAGGAAACATGAGCATTAGTCATTAGGTTCATAAAGGTAGTAGGAGCATTAGTCACACCAAAAGATACAACTATAAATTTAGTGCCTGTACCTTGTTTTAATTTATTTTTTTAATATCTTCCCCTTTTATTCTAAGTTGATGGTACCTTGAATGAAGGTCTATTTTGGAAAAAAAATGTTCCTTCATTTGATCATTTAAGAGATTCTCTATGTGAAGCAAAGGGTGCATATTCTTTATTGTGACCTTATTCAACATTTTTAGTCAATGCACAAATTTAGAGTCTCATCCTTTTTTTGATAAATAATATTGGTGCTCCCCAAGGGGATACACTTGGCCTTATGAGTCCTGTCTCTAAAATATACTCTAATTGCATCTTGGGCTCTAATAATCAATCATGTTCATTTGGTAAGGCATCTTTAACATGGGTTAAGCTCCAAGTACTATACCAATAGAAAAAACATATTCTTTTCTAGGAGCAAGCCTACTAACTCCTTTGGAAATACATCTTTAAACTCTTGAAGGAAGGGGGAATTGTCAATGGTTAGAGTATTTTCCTCTTCTTTTTCATCTAATGCAACCATATATATTTGATCCCATCTTTCCTTCTTTAATTGCATGGTTGATATGGCTTCCACATTTATGGGCCTAAGGTTCCCTCAAATTTTGACCCTTCCCCCTTCATCGTCTAGACATTCTACCAATTTATTGTAACAATCAACATTAGTTTGATGATCCTCTTGCAGACTCATCCCAATAATCACATCATATGATCCTGGAGGTGCCACATAAAGATCTACCCTTGTTTCAAATTCAATAAATTGTACTTTTACATTTGATAGAAACTTGGTCACCTCCCTAACCACCTTATCCCCATACTAGAATTTCCATGATGGTTCCATATGATTAAATTTCAAAGAAATTTTTCTTAATAATTCTAGAGAAATGAAACAATTGGATGACCTAATGTTAATTAGAATTAAAATTAGTTGCCTCAAAAGTGTACTTGTAGTTTCTATGGGTGAATTTTGAAATGTGGATTGTTGGTTCCTCACTGCAACATGAATCATTTGTGTTCTCTGTTGAGGTTGGTTTGCTCTAGTTTTCCTTGATTTCTTGGTAATTCTCTAGAAAAATGGTCCCCCCCAGACATAAAACATCCACCTTATGGTCCCCATTACATTTGATTCCTAGGAGGATTGTTCCTTACTTCATTAAACTTTGGTGGGTATATGGATTTTTTGAAGTTCCTTTGGTCATTTCTGTTAGTGTTTCCCCTGCTATTATCGATTCCATTAAAACTAGTCCTTTGATTCTTATTCAATGGTGGTCTCTTCTCTAATGAATTATTCCTTTGATTTTTGTTGAAGCTTAGATTCCCTCTAAATTCTTGTTTCCTTTTAAATGATTGGTTCTTGATGTTGTTGAAATTTTATCTTGTTGTTGTTAGGGATTGTAGCTTATTTTCTTGTTTCAAAGACTTCTCTAGTACCTCATTCATATTTTTTGGCCCATGCATATCAACTTCTGCCCTAGTGTTGGTATTTAGCCCCAAAATAAATTTTCTTGTTTGGATCTTCTCATTCTTTTGGTACATTGGAACATATTTAGCAATTTTAAAAACCTATCCTAGTATTGTTGGACTATTAAGGACCCTTTTCGAATGTTTTAAATCTATCCATCTTTTCATCAAAAGCTATGGTAGCCACCTCTTACGAAAATTATTCAAAAAATTGCTACCATGTTATGGTTTCCTTAGTGTACTCATTATGTTCCTTGGTGTTAGTCCACCAACTAGTTGCTTCCCCAATGAGTTGGTAGGAACCCCATAAAGCTTTGGTTGTTTTTTATTTGAGTCCTTACATAATTCCATTATAGAGGATTCCTTCCTAGGTGCAACAATGTCCATCTCATTTTCTTGTGGGTTAACCTCCATAGGATGGTTCTCAAATTTAGGTTTCATAATGTTCTCATTGTTGTCCTACCTTGTCCTAAGCTCTTGCACTGTTTGTTTCAAGGAATTAACCTTATCCATTTTCTTTGTTAATATATTTATTATTTTTTTAATTCCTAGTTCATTACCCCCTTATGCTTTTTGTTCATTGTTTTTATCCTTCCTCTACCTTCAAGCGATGCTAGTACGAGTTCCTCTTGTTTTTGTCACTTAATATTACTAAAAATCATAATTTAACAATTAATATTGTTCACATTTTAAACCAAAAATAAATTTAAGTTCAATGCTTTCCAATTAATTTCATTCAAAATAAATTTCAATTTGTGCAAGTCATAGTAGGCTCAAGGCTAGCTTTCGAACCTCACTTTGATACCACATGTAACAACCTAGTTATTATACCCAAAAATACTGCTCATTTTTTGTTATTATTTTTATTAAAAGTGTTCATTCATTTGTATATTCAAGTACTTTTATCTATATGGGATAGGCATTCATCTAATTCAAGACAAGCATCCAACCATATGGGTTAGGTACTTGTCCATATGGGATAGGAGTTCATCTATCCATCCAAGATAGGCATCTACTCAAATGGGGTAGGTATCTATCCATAAAGGATAGGCATATTCTCTTGCCAAAGACTTAGACTCATCACGACCATCCAAGTCTTGAGTCACTCTCTAAATACTACACTCCCTTATTAGGAGTGCATGGAGGTCGTCATATTTAGGATTATAATATATATATTAAAGGCTTAAAACCCACTTTGAAATTTGACCTAAATCCTCAAGGATTCAAGCAAATCCATCCACTGGATTCTTTTAAGTAAACAAAAAATACATTTTATCTTGATATTTATGTTAGAGATTAACCCCCTTCTTAACAAAATGATTATCCTGAATGATTAATATTGTATTATTAACTAAGTTGTCATAAATATTTCTTGAATACTCCCTAAACCCCATCTTTGAATGTCTATGTACTAGTAACATCCTTCATTCCCCAAATTGCCTACATACATTGCTTCCCAATGAGATCAAGGCACAATATATATATATATATATATATATATATATATATATGTAGTTCTATTTTCTAGATAGGTTTGATTTGAATTGTTTATGTGGGTGCCTAGCCCTTTCTAGGGCCCCTTTTCCCCAGACAGTTCCTCTGCAATTGCTAACCATGAAGGAAAGCATTTAAATTTAAAATTAATTAATCAACATGACCATTACTTGTTTTCTATTTCCATATAATACCTACTCCTAATCAAACCAAATAATGTCACCGCATGAACCAAGTAATGGTAGTTCTATTCCCATGGTTTCTAAGGTGATTCCATTTACTCAATTAAAAATTAAAGGTCAAATCCAAAAGTATATGAAAATCTAATTAAACTGCATAATGTTTTTTCTAAGTTTAATTTAGCACCTTTTTGTTCATTTGAGCTATCTTTTTAATTTGCAATCGAAGGGAAATTACTTGTTCCTTAGATTTTAATCATCATGGTGTCCCTTATTTCTCCATAATGATTTATAGGGTTGATGCCACTAACATTGTTGTTGCAGTTGTGTCAGGTTATACATGTTGTAGCTCAAAGTGCAACAACATTACTCATCAACATGAAATAAATACATAGTTGGTACCAAACACTGCTATTTTTTTGTTTTCTAATCTTGTTTAGGTTGTCTAACTAAACTAGAAAAGAAAGAATTTCTAATTACCTATCATATACAAAACTTAAATTACTTTCAATAGAAGGTAAAACTAATGAAACAAAAAGATTCCTAAAATACTTATCATATGCTAATTGAAAATCTACATTTCATTAATGTGATCACTAGAGAATTGTAAATTCTAAGACCTTTAAATCCATCTTTAAGATTTAATTATAATAATTGAAAACTAAATAATAAAACTGTTATATAAAATTTTACACTATCAATTAAAACGTTCCAAATAAATTTATATTATTCCATTACATTTATAATTTCATTACACTAAACAACAATTAATAACCTAACTAGCATACCTATATTTTAAAAATATATGTAAAGTACGCCAAGAGAGATCTCTCTCAAGGCACCTATTTTTAATCAATTGAACCTTAACCCAAAATGAAGCATACATTTATATATATATAATCGTTATTGAAGGGTCTATTGCAACCTAATTAAACTCTTATTCTAACCTTAACTCAACACTAATTGAATGCTATTCCTAATCATAGTTGTAATTGAACCCTAACCCTAATTGAACCTTAATCCTAATTAATTCCTAACCTTAATTGAGACCTAACCCTAATTGTATGATAACCCTAGATAACTATAATTGAACCCTAACACTAAACAAATAATAATCCTTATCTTAATTGAACCTTAACTCCAACCCAAACCGTAATTTAACCCTAACCCTAATTAAACCCTTATTGAATGAACCTTAGTGAAGTTAGTGAATGAACCCTAACCCTAACCTGACCTTAATCATAATCCTAATCAAACCTTAACCATTCTTAAACCCTAACCAAATTTTAATGATAACCCTAACCATAACCCTAACTGAGCCTTAACCCTAACCTAACCCTTAGTGCAACCTAACTATAACCCTAACACTAACCTGAAGGTTTATCTTACAACCCTAATTAAACCCTAACCCTAATTGAACCATATCCTTAACCCTACCCCTAATGAAATTGTCATCCTAATTAAACCATAACTCTAACCTGATTGAACTCTTATTGCAACCCTAACTCTAACATGAATTAAACCCTAACCCTAACCTGATTGAACTCGTATTATAACCCTAACTCTAACACTAATTGAACTATAATCGTAACCCTAGGTATAGTTGAAACCTAACCTAAATTGTATCAAAACCCTAGAGAACTCTAATTGAACCCTAACCCTAAAATAAACAATAACCCTTACCTTAATTGAACCCTAACTCCAATCCTAGCCCTAATTTAAGACTAACCTTAACCCTAACCTTAATTACACCCTTATTGAATTGTAACTCTAATTGATCCCTAATGCAAATTGAATACTAATTGAACCCTAACCCTAAGTGAATAGTAACCTTAATTAAAATCCAACCATAACCTTAATTAAACTTATTCTTCAACATTAATCCTTAAAAACTAAACACTCTTACTCTTTTACATTTAATTTTTTCAACTCCTCAAATAATAATTTAACTATTTTAATTCATTTTTTTTATAATTGTTCATTTGATATCATTTAACCTATTTATCACTTCATAAGAATATTCTATATTTTATTTAAAAAGATAGTTAAAAATCTCTTCATATTCATTGCAAAACTTACTAACGAGAACCATATGTCTACTAAATTTATTCTAAAAAATTAAAAAATAAATCCATTAGCCTAATTGAACCCTAAAGCTAACCCTAATTTCATTATACCCCTAACTAAACCCTAGTCGAACCCTAACCTTAACACTACCCCTAATTCTAACCCTATCCCAAAATTTAATCTAGAACCCTAACCTAAAATTAACTCTAATCTTATTTGTATCTTACCTAACCTCGATTGATCCCTAACCCTTATTAGACCTTGAATAAACCCTAATTTAATTGTAACCCTTACCTAACCCTAATCCTAATCCTAATCCTAATGTTGACCCTAACCCCAAGCTTTATCCTAGAAATTTAACCTTAACCTTAACCATAACCCTAAACCTAATATTAATTAAATCTTAACCCTAATTGAACCATAATCCTAACACTAACACCTATTGAAGCCTAAGTAAACCCTAAGCCTCTTATTCAATAAAATTCTTAAGAAGTTAGGGATTTAAGAAACAAAACACTAAGTAACTACAAGTTACTTGTTTCTACAAACTACAAAATAAAGAAACTAAATAAATATAAAGAAATTCATTTTAACATAGGTTGGATGTAGATGCTAAATATTCACAAGACTTTCATAAAAGGTAATTTTATTTTCATAATTATCATGTTAGGGGAGAGGACCCAGTAGTTGTGCACCCTAACTTTGTGCTTCTCAAAATCCTACATGGAAATTTCAAATCACTCCAATTTTTTTACAATAGCTTACTTGGAAAGTCCCCTACTTATAACTTTCATTTTTAAGGGTCACATCATCAAATATGATGCCACATCAACATGCTTTTTGTCAAGGTGTCCAAAAAGGCCCAAAAACAAGTGCTACCAATACTTGTGCATTCACATCATGAGTAGTTGAGCGTCGATGTGGCATCACATGATTGGTTGCTTTTTAAATCAAAAGAATACATTTTGTTTATATTATTTAATATTTTATATATTTTACACTTATTATTAAAAGCTATTAATTTCGTTGAACTCAAATTATATATTATATTTAGAAAATTTAAATTAAATTTTTTACATGAAAATGAAGTCAACCATTTATACTCGTATTATGTAAAATATTTTAAAAATTGTTTGTAAGTTTGAAACTCAAATCATGTAACCATCAAATATTATTGCTAAGGTACCGAGTCTCATGATAAATATATACCATATTTGACAACTAAAACCCTCCAAAACTGGAAATAATTAAAATAAAAGAAAAAAGAAGCACCAGGACACGTGGCCGATTTCTTAAATGAGTAATGAATGGAACCGTTGGTAAAGTAGGCGAGAATTACTATTTTTTAAATATCAAATTGGAATAGAAAAGTCATTTATATAACTTATTTAAAAAGCATCGTACAGTGCATAACAATCTTGGCTGGCGAGGGCTACTCTTCACCGTTGAATGTGGGCGCAGAGGAGAATATCAAACAAACGTATGTACACGTGTTTGCCACGTTCAGATAAGCCCACCTAAGCCCTCCAATTCGGAAGATGACGTCTGCTTTAGGCTTGTTTGGGATTCTTTCCACAATTTTCATAATTTTTTAATGGATTTAGCAGCATATTATTCGACACAGGCTCAACAGTAACTTCATGAGATATCAAGAAATAGTTGACTATTATCTTATCCCTCACAAAAGCATGATGCAAAGCACTGGTCACTGCATCTTATGAAACGATCTGGCTCAAGGGAATACTTTGGAGATGAATCTACATCAAATGGAGCCAACAATCCTCTTTTGTGAGATCAAAAGTTCCATAGTGATGACCAATAACCTATTTTTTGTGCCAAAATTAAGCAAATTCAGATCCAACATCATTACATGCGAGGTGAGGTTCAGAGCAGAGGTTAAATTGATTTGTTTTAGTACACAGGATAGCTTTAAAATATCTTCACATTGCCATTAAGAAAAATCAAAAACTTGAAATATCCAAATTTACTTAGTAAAAGAAACTAAAATGGTTATTAGGAGAGGCTATCAGGTGTTTCCATTTTTAAATCGGGGCAACTTTAACAATTGAAAAAATTCATAGTTACCTAAAAACTTGTACCTTGACCCTTGGTAATTGTCTGTTGTACCACAAAAGCAACCCTGGCTGGGGATGCCTGCAGACATCATGGGACTTCAGCTGGTGTATCCAAGCATTTCCATACACTTCCCAAAAACGCCTTTGAAAACAAGTAGACTTCCACAGAAGATTATTAAATGTAACATAAATTACAGTGATTTTTTTTCTCTTGTACTACTAATTTGTTGAAGAGAGGAAAAACAACTAATGAAAAATGCTAGAAGGTAGTTATTTGCCCATTTTTGCAAGAAAATTTATGACAAGAATTAAGGTGACTGTGTACAGCAGCATTTCAAATTGATTGAAGTGGGAACATGATGCTCCATGTCAGTCACCTATGCTAATAAAATAAAGCATTCCCTGCTCTGCATTTGCAATTTTCTTATAACTGAAAGAAATATAGGTAGAATGATTCCAATATGATTATTAGTTTCTACAAAAGAAAGCCTTGGAGTTTATTTATCCACTATTGAAAATATAAGTAAAGTAGGAACGTCACACATTACGAAGTGTAGGAGGTGAAATAATCAATTTCAAAAATGTTGCTTTCACTTAAAATAACAACCATTTCCTTTGTTAGAAAAAGGCACCCTTTCTACTAGGTATTTTTGCATATTGCTAAGTTCAGGGCACTTCGAGGGCTTCAGAGTGTAGAACTATAAAAAATAGGACAGTGTTAATAAGCTGCTTTGTCCTGTTAAAGATTGTCACTATAGCAAACATTCAGAGTGTAATGAGTACGCAGAGAAGTGTTAAAAAGACATTGATAAAATCTATCAGACAATTTTGATTTTCCAAGACTTATATTCCTTCTATTGGTCAAATACAAGATTTTTCTGTCAAGACCAATATTATCCCACAAAAACATAAAAAATCCTTTAAATTCACAAAAGACTTTTCTTACTTTCTGCAATGATTTTCTTACTCAATTTGAGAAGTCTTCACAGGTATCTCTATCATTTACTTTCAGTACCTTAATAGTGGATACAACAACCCTTCCAGATCTGGTTGCCTCTTTTGTAATCCTGCAAGCGCAGGAATGGCTGAACCGAAACATTGTTGCGGAATCAGATTCTTTGCTTTATAACTCTCTTCACCAATGCCGGAAGAGAGACCTAATTGAGTTGCTGGATTAGAGTTGGCCATGAGCTTCATCCACGAAGAGGAAACGGCTTCACCTGTACACATGCACTCCCAGATGCTTTAGCTACTCAGAAAATTTTCACACTTTATTAGTTATTCTATATTTTGGAGGATCTGCTGACCTGTATGAACAAAAAAAAGCAAAGAAATATTTTTCTCACAAGAAAACAAGAAAGGTTGAGCTTGCAGAGCTGTTAATGTTCACTCAAGAAATAAAAACCGTTCGCATTGTGTATTTTATAATAGCAACCGCTGATCTTACAATTAAAGAAAATAACCGTTCAAGAATTATAACCGCCACCACTCATGACAGTCAAAAGGATGTCAATTTAAATGCAGCTTCAAAAACTTTACGGAGAATATTCCTTGAATGCTTTCAGATAACTTCTCCCTCACTATTATTACCAATAGCACAACACAACGTCTTAATAAATAAATACCATATTCTCGCTATAGTGTTTCACCTCAAATTGTGAAAATATTTTTATGCATTATAATACTTTTTAGATTTATTTTTAGGTAAAAGGCGCTTCTATTATAATGCTTTTTCAATTACAAATAAGAAAGTACTTATTATAAAAATTTAAATGTATTATTATTTTTTTAAGTTTTATTTTAGGGTAAAAGTTAATTTTAATGCTTACATTATAATATTTGTTTTATTATAAGTAAGTAAATAATTTTTCAATAAAATATCTATTATAAGTAAGTAAATAATTTTTTTTAGTTTTATTCTTTTTAGGGTAAATAGGTAATTCTATTATAATGCTTTTTCAATTACAAATAAGAAAGTAATTTAATATAAATTTTAAATGTATTATTAATTTGTTTTAGTTATATTCTTTTAGGGTAAAAAGTTAATTTCATTAAAATATTTTTAATGCTTACATTATAATATTTGTTTTATTATAAGTAAGTAAATTATTTTTTAATAAAATATCTATTATGTGATAATGTTCACTATGATATAACACAATAGTTTAATATATAACATAAACAAAAACAAGTAAATAGTGCAATGGATTAATAGGTTTGATTTGTAATTGAAGGGTTATGGGTTCAACTCTTGTTGTGGATTTAAAAATTGATACATTTTTTAATTAATTAATTTATTATTAATTTTATTGATTTTTTTTTTAATTAACAAAATTGTAATCATAAAAAAATCAAAATAAACATGTAGTGCAATGGATTAGTGTGTTTTGTTTATAATCAAAAGGTTGTGGGTTCAACTCTCATTTGGATTCAAAAGTTAATATATTTTTCAATTAATTTATATTTTGAATTGTTTAATAAAGAGATTCTCAAAGACTTTTTGTCATTCTCTCTTAAGGATAATTGTGATTTAAATTAGTTTTAGACTGACCATGTACATCATTAAGTGTCTTTACGAATTCTTAACAATTTTATAGATTTAATAATTTTTTATTAAAATTTGTAGGATGTCTTGTCGTCCAAGGACACATTTTCAAAATGAAGAGCAACAAAGAGAGCATCGAAGAGAATATGCTCAAAATTATATGAGACAACGATGTGAACAAATGGCTAATGCACAAAGAGAGGAAGTAAGGAGTTTTACAACTGAAGAGCAACAAAGAGAACAAAGTAGAGAATATGCTAGAAACTATATGAGACAACGACGTGAACAAATGACTGATGTACAAAGACAAGAAGAAAGGATTCGTCGAAACCAAAATGATAGAGAAAGAAGCATTAAACATAGGGCATATATGACAACAAAAGAGATTGAAGCATAAATGAGACAACATGCAGATAGAATGATAACACATCGTTCACGAATTCAAAGAGCTATGCATTCTGATCAATTGAATGAGATAGAAAGACAACAAATACAAGTGGGCAATCGTGAATTAGTTGAAAGACATCTTCAATCTCGTGGGAATGTTGAGGTTAGTTCTGAAGGGATGAATTCTATTACAATAGATCGTGTGCTACATACACCAAATGATAGAGTTCAAAATGTAATGAATGTTGATAATAGAAGAGATCAAGAAGTAGTTAATAATAATACAACTACTAAGATTGATTTGAAAAGTCTACAAATGATATTTCGACATGGACTAGATAAACTTTCTACACCAAGTATGTGTTATATTTGTGAAGAGAGTTATCCTGCAATGAAGGTTGTACGGGTACCTGAGGGCCCTATTTGCAATCGATGTCGACAAGAGAGGAATGAACATCAATTTTCAGCATTAAACAATATGGATCCTGGTCCACAACCATTAGAACTTGCAAATTTAACGCAAATAGAGGAAATGTTGATAGCATGTGTCAACCCAATACTTCAAGTAACACATGCAACTAGAGGGCAATACAAATATAAAGGACATACCATAAGTTTTCCACAAGAAGTGAGAGAAATAGCTAAAATTTTACCACATTGAATAAAAGATTTACCAGTCATTATTGTTCAAAAAAAGGATCAACATGGAAAAACTTATAATTTTACAGTTAATAGAGAGAGGGTATATAGAGCACTTAAATATAAAATAGAACATGATAGGTTCTATAAAGATGTTCAAATTGATGAAAATGCACTTAGTGAACTTACATGAAATTTAGATCAAAACATTTTTGACCAATTGAATTCTGTTTATATGGAGTTTGATTCAAATGCAGATGAGTATGTATTTGTAGGTCCAATATTGGAGATAGATGAAGGAAACATTATTAATCACACTACATCAATGGCCTCTAAACCACCAAATGCTCGAAGAGAGATGGAACTAATTCATGCATGGGTAAATAACCCTAATGTAGATCCTGGATCACTAATTGATTGGCTAGGAATTGGATCATCTCCAGTGAATGAGTATGTTACTGAAGGATTACTTGATATGGCTTTTCCAACACTATTCCCAGATGGACGATGTGATTGGATAGAACCACAAATGAGGAGAGTTCATCTACATGAGTTTGTTAAGCATTTATTCAGATATAGAGATCATCATTTTGAAAGACACCCACGATTTAGATATTATATGATGAATATGATTATGCGACATCGTGCACAAAACTCATCTGCGGTGTTTGTCAAAAAGAGCTTGCAAGATATGCCAATCACAATCAATGAGTTAAGAGAACATATGGAAAATGTTCCTCATTCACATCTAGCCGACTGTCTGATGCGTTTTGCTACAACGCTAAGGGGTACAAGGTCTTATTGGGAAAAATGTCGAGCTGAATTAACTGATCTATTACATCAAATTGGAACACCAACAATTTTCTTTACTTTGAGTGCAGCAGATATGTATTGGCCAGATTTACATGCATTAATGCCAGGGACACATCCAACTAACCCACAAGAAGCACAAAAATGGAGACGACAAAATATTATTGACTATCCACATATTGTGGCACATTACATGCACCTATGATATACAATATTTCACAAGGAAATACTACAAAAGGGAATGAAGGTAAAAGATTATTGGTCAAGATATGAATGGCAACATAGAGGATCACCACATGTGCATGGATTCATATGGTTAGCTGGAGCACCTAACATAGACAACCTTAATTGGAGAAATGCTTATGAAATAAAAAATGTTCAAAAATATTTTGATTCTATTGTTCATGCATGGAATCCACGAGGAGACCCACATCAAAGAAACATACATGTATGGTATTAATTATCAATTATATATTCTTTTTACAATATATGATACTTAAAATTTTGTATTTCAATTAATAAAATATGTTATATCATGAATGATAGGTCCTACAAAATTTTACACAACATCCATGCCTTCGAAATACACAACAGCTAAGCCAAATAGACTTGGCACGTGACTATGAAGAGTTGCTCAATTGTGTTGAACGCCATACAATGTGTAAAGAGGGTGCTTGCCTTCGAAAAAAAAGAGGAAGAATGGTTTGTAGGTAAGATATGTATACTTTCATATATTTTGTACCAATAAATAACTAAAATGTTTATATAAGCTAACAATTTACTCTTTGTTTGTAGGTACAATGCACCATGGCCATTACATCTAGATGGATCAAAATTATTTGAAGATCCAACCACGGGTGATAAAGTATATGAACTTGCAAGAAATGATGATCGAGTAAACACACATAATCGTAATATACTTCAGTTATGGAGAACAAATGTCGATTGGCAACCAGTTCTTTCAAGACATGCTATAATAAATTATATTGCAAAGTATGCAGCAAAAGCAGAAAAGAGTTCAAAAACTTATCATCAAATCTTAATGCAACTTGTAAATATTGAAAACCCAGATGAAGTGGCATCAAAGGCATATAGGAGACTTCTAACAGAAACCCTCATTGAGAGAGACATTGGAGCACAAGAAACATGTCATATGTTATTGGAGTTGCCATTGGTAGAATGTAGTAGAGTATTTGTTACATTAAATGTTTCAAGAGAGGTTTTCAAGCCAGTGTTAAAAAATGAAGAAAATGATGATGATGGACATCTAAAACATTTCATTCAAGGATACATGGATAGACCATATGCAATGGAAAGTATCACACTTATAGATGCAGCTAGATCATGGACATATAATCCCAAAAGAAAAAGAGATAACAAATGGGAACCAAGGACTATGGCAGCTATTGTAAGAGTGTTTCCAAGATTTACCACCATACCTACACGTCAATCAAAAAAGTGGGTTGATTTTTGTTGGTCAGAGTTATTGTTGTACAACCCATTTCGTAATATACAAAGGGATATTGGACTTGATGATAATACAATTATGTCAAATTGGGACTCACTTAATTATGATCCATGGCATTTAGAACAAATAATTATTTTAGAAGAAATTGGAAATCATAATGATTCAAAAGATGAGGAGAATTTACCAAATGATCAAAATATAATTGAACATGAGTGGGAGATCATATCAAGATTACATCGTGGACAAATTATGGATGCAACATAAATAGATATGCTAGGAAGAAGAGATATTGATAGACAAACTCCATGGAGTGTTGAATATCAAGGAGAAGAGTATACAAATAATGCAATAAATTTTATCAACTCTATGAAATAAAATGGCTTACTGATTCCTGATGATATGTTGTCGACTATATCATATGGAACATTAGGTGCTAAGCAAAAAAAAGCACTTGATATTATTATGTCACATTATAATCGATAGGATGATGTCATGCCACTATACATGATAAGTCAAGGAACAACTGGAACAGGTAAATCATATTTGACTAATGCAATTCATCAAGCTCTCTATGATGCATCACAGCCAAAACATTCTCCCTTATTATTACTAGCACCAACTGGAGTTGCAGCCTTTAACATTGGTGCATCAACAATTCATTCAACTTTAAGAATACCTATTGCAGATTTTGTTGAATTAGAAGGAACAAGGCTCACAAGTCTTCAAGAAGAAATTCAACATATAAAATACATATTAATTGATGAAATGGGTTTTATTGGACAAAATTTGTTACAAAATATTGATTCAAGACTATGCCAGGCTTATCCTGAAAAAGCAAACATGAGTTTTGGTGGAAGATCAATCATTTTGGTGGGGGATTTGGGACAACTACCTCCTATAAGTGACAAACCACCTTATGATAGTAATGTACGTGCAAAACTATTATGGGAAGAGTTTAAGATAGTTGTTACTTTGGATAAGGTGTTCAGACAAGAAGGTGAAAGTGAAGACCAAAAAAGGTTTCACCAATTACTCACAAATATTAGAGATGCACATCCAACCATAGATGATTGGAAATTACTCATGAAAAGAACATATGCTTCATTACATCCAACAATTAAGGAGGAGTTTGATAATAATATTCATCTATTTGCAACAAATGATAATGTACATATCCATAACAAAAAAAAGTTACATTCATTAAGAAGACCAGTAGCCCGTAGCATTGCAACCAAACAAGGTAGCACTAATCTAGTGGAAGGTCATAATGATGAATTGGATGTTGAATTATTAATTTCAAACGATGCAAGGGTCATGTTAACATCTAATTTATAGATAGAAGTAGGTCTTGTCAATGGAGCTTTAGGATACATCAAAAATATCATATACAAACTTGGATGTGGCCCACCAAATCCACCTACATATGTTATGGTTGAATTTGATAATTACTCTGGAATTCATTTTGAAGATGCATCTCCAAATTTAATTCCAATTTCACCAAGACAAAGGGGCCGTACACGTCAATTTCCCCTACGATTGGCTTGGGCACGAATGATCCATAAATCACAAGGATTAACTCTTTCCAAGGCAACAATTGATATAGGACAAAGAGAAAGGGAAAGATTAACATTTGTTGCTATATCACGCGTTAAGTCTTTGGATGGAATTAGAATCTCACCACCATTTACATATGATCGTTATGAAAAAATGAAGACAGGTAAGCAACTTTCCAAAAGAAAAGTAGAGGAAGAAAGACTAAAATCTTTGGAAACATAACATTTTTATGTGTTGTATATATTTTTCAAGTGAACTCTTCTATTAATATTGATATTAAATTTTTGGTATAAAAGATGAATTGTCTCATTCATTATGAATTCCTATTGTACACATCTCTTTGTGCATTTGAATAAATATGATATGAATCATAATTTGTAAAGTATTATAATTATTTATTTAAAACAAAATATGTGATAAATTATTATTTTACATTGTGTGTTGCGGATGCTACTAGCTTAGATATCTTATATACATCTATCTAAAATACGCCGAGAGCTATCAGTCTCGAGGTGCCTATCTATTCTCAATAACAATTTAAAATATGCGCCTTGAGACTGATATCTCTTGGCGTATTTTAGATAGATGTATATAAGATATCTAAGCTAGTTTAGATTTTTAGTTTCTAATTTAATTTAGATTCAAGTTCCTAATTTGATTGACTTAAGTTTCTAATTTAGATTTAGCTTTTTAACTTACATTTAGTTTCTAATTTAGACTTAATTTAGAATGGAGATTTAGTTTCATTTAGAATTGATTTAGCTTAGATTTAATTTAATTCTAATTTAGATTAGTTTTTAATTTAGATTAGTTATAATTTAGATTAATTCTAATTTAGATTAGTTGTTACTTTATATTAACTTTTAATTTAGATTTACCTTTAATTTAGATTAAATTTTAATTTTAGATTAAGTTTTAATTTAGATTAATTTTAATTTTAGATTAATTTTTAATCTAGATTAAGTTTCTTAATTTAATGTATTTTTCTTTCATAGTTTAATTGTTGTCTCGGGGGCTAATCATTGATTTTCTCTTTTGCAGGTTCGCATGTTAGAGATTTGAAAAAATGTAAACATAAACACACGTTTGATGAATATTTGAAATTAAAACTACTAACTAGTTTGGTGTAGGACGTGGTCAAAGGAATGTGATTTGAAATTGAGTGTATTCATTTTATTAGATCACATTTTTCAATTGGTGCTTAAAAAGAACAACTGTCTTGTCTCACTTAGATTTAATTAGGGGGTTAAAGAACTTTGCTTGATTGTTCTTGAAGGTGGTAGGTGATTATGCTCTCACCTTGTGCAAACTAGGTGATCAGAAAACCAAACCCATCTATTTTATGTGTCACCCCGATTCAATAATCGAAGTATCCTCTCCCCTGGCACACTTGTGCGATCCTGGGTGCAAGAGAAATGATTATTGACTCTAGGAATTGGGCCTTCCTTGGTGGGAAAAAGTACTCACCCCAAGGCAACTCAAACCGGCAACAAAGCTCTTTGGCCGAGCTACCCCCTACCGGTATATAAATGTGAATCCTAATGGAAAGCTTAGGATTACGAGTGCAGATGTGTCACATGGACAAGTGAACTCCCCAAAACCCTGTTGAGCATAAACTCTCCAAGTTGGAGCTCCTTCTTATTGGAGCTAATCTTGCCCCATGTGTGGCCACACGAACGAGGGTCTCAAACTAAATTTTTTTGTGCAGTTGCCAAAATCCCATCTATTTGCTAGTGCAGTAA
>VDFB02204643.1:0-14092 GCA_007258455.2 Sequoia sempervirens | reverse complement strand
ATCTTTTGGTTTGCTTTCAGTGTGGGTGTTATATTTCATTGAGAAGTCTCAGCAATATCTTCTTGTTGCACCAACCGGTGGTGGAGGATAAAATTTCTTCGGGGAGACTTGTGTTTCGATATGTGTCATAGCGATGGGGTCGTGTCTTGCTGACGGTGATTCAATGTGTGGATTTTGGTGAAGGTCTTATCTTCTCTCAGCGAACTATTTTCTATGGGCTCACGGTATAACATGGAATGTATCCAAGACCTCTCGTCGATGATTGTGTGCTATAGCGATAGCATTTGGCGGGTGTTTTCATCGGCAAAGGAGGTTATAAGTCACAACAACTTGAACAATGTAAAAGGTGCTCTCTTTGGTATGAGCTTGGGTCTTTGGTGAGAGGTCTCAGCGAGTGACCTTCGGTCTCGCCGATGGAGCATAAAGTGGTCTTTGTCGGCCTGAGTTTTGAATCATCTTGGCGACACTGCATGAAGGAAATATCTTTCGGTATCTGATGCGAACTTCACTATATGTCTTGCCGAGTGCGCCATGTCTTCCTGACTCATGTGCTCAATGAATCTTACTGATTTTGCCAGGATGTATGGCCGACTTGGCTGTGTCTCCGTGACTTCTCTGCCCTCGCCCTCCCGAGCAACTTAAAGACTATCGGTGTGCACGTGCAGATATTCAATGGTAATGTTTTAACTTCAGATTTAAAGGCGCGTGATGTTTACTTAGAGACTGGTTTGCAGGCATGGGCTTGTTTTCAATGGTCCAATTGATTTTAAATGGCAACCATTTGATCATGGATGATCGATGGTCAGTTTTCAACCTAACCACTATTAGGGTTTCTGTCTGTTTGCGCGTGAAGACTTGAACCTGCATTCATGGCAACAGATGGAGTTGGTCACCGGCTCCACTAAACCAGCATTCATGGTGACGCAACTCTGGTACAAGGATGATATGGCTCGAGTATGGGCACATGGATTTGGCGGTAGTTTCAATGCGGATTGATTGATTTTCTTGATCATGCAGGATTGTGTTTCATGCTGTGATCTGACCAGAGGCATTTATGTGACTAGAGAAGTTGTTGAGAGTCACAGCGAGGGTTTTGATTGGCCACGATGTAGTTGGAGTCTGATGTGGCATGCTAATGTGGCTCTGAGCACGGTGCCGATCCTTGAACTATTTAAAGGGATTTTCTCAATCATTTGTAAGGATCTTTGGCCAGAAATTAGAACCAATTCTGAAGAAAGAGCATTGAGTCACAGAGTCAGATTATTATCAGAATTTGAAGGTCTAGGGACTGTAATGAGTCAAATTGTGAGGTCTTGGACACATGTATGAATCTGAATGTATAGATTGAGATCTTTAAGTCTCTCCTTTGTATTATGCATATGGATTGTTAATGAAATTGATCAAGAGTCATTTCGTTTACCACATTAGTGTAATGTTTTTATTGTCTGTTTTGGTTGTTGCTCTTATTCAAGGAATAAGTTAAATGCTTTAATCATATCAGAGATTCATATGTATGATAGGAGGATTTGATAAGTAGTCTCATAGATCTGATCACTAGTTGTGAAACTAATAAGGTTAGTCTTGCAAAGACTTTTATGTCAGAGTAATTGTTCCTTCTATTTGTAGGTTATTGTGACTCTAGCCCAGGAATGATGGCACTGGTCTGATATTTTCTATTTGTCTTTAGGGTTCTAGTCTCTTTGCTCAAGATCAATCTTCTATTTAATCAATTTTGTTTAGTTGTTATGTCCCACCTCCTTGTTGCTTCAAGGTTGAGCTAAAGAATCTAGCCCATTTGATGTTCTCAACACTTGGCATCAGGAGTCATCTGCTATAAAAAGCAATGTCTAGTCTTATTTGAGGCATTGTGTGGGTATACCGCCGTTCTCAGAGCCTAAAGTGTAGAAGATCTCTGCCTTTGAATGAATCTTGTCATTGGTCCGAGTCCTCCCAAGCCCTTGACGAGATGGCTACTCCATAGGTAGAATGAGACCAACTTGGTTGTCAGATTAAAACAATCCAATAGTATTGACACTCGTTTCATCATAAGGATTCTTCGAGCCTCCTATGTTGACGTTTTCTTGAGACAAAGTTGCCATCCGTATGGTGGTAGTAGCACCTTCACTCCTTGATTCTGCTTGTTTTGAGATGTCTTGTTTAGTAGGAATGCTCTAATAAATTACCACTATAGATCACATTGTTTCAATTTGCCGCTCTACTAACTCTAGAATATACTGTTCTATCTGATTTTCTTCCTTGAGTGGATAATGTTTGACATCTTTATTCATGATGTCCTTAGTTTATATTTGTGATATATCTGATACTGTGGTTGACAACTCTGTTTGACTGGAGGAATTAAAAATCTACTTTTTTTGTGTAATAGAATCTTGTTCTAGCTGAAGATCATCTATGTGTCCATCCATAGAAAGCATCTCATGGGTAGATGGAGGAGTATGAACTACATGGATATGATCATCTTCCATAGATATGAGAGTGTCCATTAGATTATTGTAGTATCTTGAAGATACAAATTCTTGATCTCGAATGATTTCAGAGTTGCTTTCGTCACGCTTTGGATTAAGTTCTTGACATGGGTCAGTTTCAGAGGATGGATTGCTTACAAATGGTGCTTGGATATCTTCATTGGGCATGTGAAGTGGCTTAATATCCTCAAGTGTCGATTTCAAGGTTCCTTCAATATCTATAACCATGAGGTCAAAGGGGGTCAACATGTCTTGGAAGGGACCATTGCTAGACCTTGGTGAAAGATTGTGTTCATGCTTTGGAATAAATTCTTGAGATATGTCCTCTAACTCATAAGGTGATGTAGAGGCATTTTCAACATGATCATAGGTGAACAGATCATGCATTATATCAATAGGATCAAATAATCCTAACACTCCTTGAAAGAGATCACTAAAGAGTGGCTCTTGATGTATGGTGAGTTGATCATCGGATTGTGTAGATACATCCTTAATGTGTTCCTCGATGGAGAGATTTTGATCATTGTTTTTGACAATTACGGTGGAGAGATTGTGAATGTCTTCAACCATAGAGTCAAGTGATGTTGAATTGGATCACTGTCAGTTGGTGGATTTTGATCATGATTGAATAGTGACTCTTGAGATATGTTGATTTGATCATTGGATGAAGTAGACATAGTTTCAAGGTGTTCAGTGATGGATTGATCTTGATCTGTGTTCTCAACAATTGTCATTTTTTGTGTTTGTGCTTGTGCTTGTTGAGTAGATTGAGAGGCTTGCTGCACTTGTCGAGCTTGTCTTGCTTTTTGTGTGACTAGATATTGTTGGATGGCCTTTTGGTAGGCCTGGTGAGCTTTTAGCGCAATGTCATATTGTCTTGCTGCATTTGGTTTTGGTGGTAGTGGTGGCGGATTTAGAATCATGTTGGATGTAGTGACAAGTCATTGAGATACATTTGGAGTGATCATGGTAATGAGGGTTTGAGATGTGATGGGTGGGATAGTGGTGGTTGGAATGATTTAAGTGATAGGGATGGTTGGAATGACCGAGGTAATAGGTCCTTGGGAGACCACATTTTGATTTGGGAACAACGTTGTTGTTTGATTAGATACCATTCGTTGGTGCGATGTCAATGGTATATTTGATATAATGGCTTTAGGTGGATTGATTTGGATGGAGTGATTGGTGCTAGGTAAAGGGGGAAGCCCTAAATTGAGGAATGATGTTGATATGGGTAATGGTGGTGGAGATGTCTCTTGGCACAATGACTCAACTATTTTGGAAAGTGCAGCAATTTGATCTCGCCAAATTTGTTCTTGATTTCGATCTTGACTCCCTTGATATAATTGATTTGGCTCTTGTTTAAGTAGATTTGGAGTGTGTAGTTGTGTTTGATTTTGGACAATATTTTGATTTGCGATGACACTCAGATTTGGCATGATATGTTGAAATTGACCTTTGTTCATGTTTGGAATATTTGTATGATTTGCACATGTATCCATCCCAAAGTTTTTCAGATTCATGTTTCGAAAACTTGTACTTGGTACATTGTCATTTGGCATTGGTGGGATGACATTGTTCATTTGAAGGCTCATGCATTGATTGTTCGGTTGGTAGATTTGTAAGTTTGGACTTGGATTTAAATCTACCATCGAGAAATGTGTTCCAATAATTTATTTGGGCATACTCACACTTGTTGTGCCATTGACATTTGTAGAAGGTAATGATCCCATGTATGGATTGTATAAGTGTGAGTTTTGATAATCAATTGGCGTTGTAAGGCTTTGAAAGTTTAGTTGACTTGGATTACTCATGATGTATGGATCAAATTTGTATTCCATGTTCTCCTTGTGTTTTGACCTTGTTGTAAAAGTGACCTCTAAGGTTCTTAGGATCAATGACAAGATGAAGGATGAAAGGTGAAATGATATGAGTGTCGAATGTTTAGGGACTTTGGATCAATGCTAGACTTAGGGTTTGATTTTGATTGGTTTGATTTGGATAATGAACTTGTAAACCCTAATATGTTGGATGTGATCTTAGGATGAACTTGTTCAAAGGATGGTTGATTTAATTAAATGTATGAAAAAGGATGCATTCCCACACACCTAATTAAACAAATGACTTTGTTTTGATTTAAGGATGATTTATCCAAGTCTAGAATGATGTTTTCAAAGCTCTAAAGTTGCTTGGTGGGATAGATTTTGATAAGTGCTTGAAATGTATGAGGTGTTTGATTTGGACCTAAATGAACCTAAGAAGGACTTGTTTACTAGGCCAAGATAGTGAAGTACATGCATTTCTCTAAGAGTAATTCAAAAACAAAAGACCAAAGTTTGCATGAAAGCCATACAACAAAAATATGCCAAGCACATATGTGAGGTCCAATTGATTTAATCTTTGCTTAATGACTTCTTTTTTTACCACAAACACACTCTTGATTAGATTTCAAATTGAATGTCAATGTCTCAACTTCGTCTCATTTCACAAGGTATATTATGTGAAACTTTGATGAATTTAAGGAAAAGATTACCTATTGTTTAACTTTAGGGGAAAAATTGAGATGTAAACTCAAGTGTTTAGAAACCTCTAAGGATGTAATCCCAAGGGCAAGCAATAACACAAGAATTTTTTCAATGGTATTTTCCTCCTAAAGGGTTTGAAATTTGGAGGATCATGTAGAATGTTTGTTTGCAAATGTTTTCGAATCAAAGCACTGTGTTTTCAAACCAAGAACAAGTACAAACCCTATGGATGTGTAAGACAATATTTGTTGAATCCCCACTTGGACAAGTCTAGCTACGCTTATCTTTAGCGAATGGTTAGATGCTTGACCCCACTGGCTCCCCTCCACGGCTCATTAATGTCAATCAGGGCAGCCAAGCATCAACACCCATGAAACTCCCATGGCATGCTTTTCATTTCTACTAAAGACCGTAAAAGTGTGGGGCGGCTTCAGAACGACTGTTCTTGCACCAACAAATAGATTAAGGATTTCAGAAAATTCTAGCACATGGGTTTTAGTAAGGACTTTTCATTTGTAGGAGTTGACCCAACATGGCAAGAGTCTCCTTTTAGATCCATCTTGTCGGAGTCAACTGCGTGATATTGGCGTTTCTTCCAATATCTAAATTTATATCCCAACTAGAAATACTCTTGTCTTTAGAGTGTTACCAGTTGAGTCATTCCCTTGGGTGAGTACTCTTTCCCCAAGGCAGGCCCTCTAAGATAAAAGTGAATAAACCTATTCATAGTTCAATCAACCCTTGTTTAGAAACAAAGGGAGAACACATGCAATAAATTTATACACACAAGATTTTGTTCAATTTTAAACCCAAAGATGAAGTGTGGAGGTGATTGCTTTGTCTCAACCTAAAATCATGAAAAAGGCCTTTTGATTCTTAAGATCGCTATGAAGCGCGAGAGAAACGCATACGTCCTTTTTCAATGAAGTTAGTTCAAGTAAGCTCTAGCAAAACAATGTATCACATGTTCATTTTAGATCCCACAAAGCAATAATGAATTCATTTTAAAGCACCAAAGGACAAATGAGAGTTGTCTTGTTCAATTGTTAACCAAAAAAACAAACTCTAGTAAGTTGTAGTCATAATGTTCATTTTAAACTATTTGCAACAAGAATTCAAAAGTTATTTTTAAAGCCCAAATGAATTTAGTAGATCCTAATCTTAAAAAGGATGACAACTTTTCCTTAAGAAGAATAATGAATCCTCAAAAAGTGTTAAACAAACACTATAGTGTTTAAAAACACTTGTTACAATGGTGTGATAATGATTTTTCTTTGACTTCAATGCTCCCTTATCCTTCAAAACCTGCAATACAAGCTCCAAATGTCAAATGAAATCAAGAAACAAGAAGATTTGAGGGTTAGATAGATGATTGAGTATAAAAAACCTAAAAGTTAGATCAAGTTTCATTATGATTTGACATTAAATAAAAATTTGAAAATTTTAACTCTATCAAAATTTCTATTAACCTACACTATTTGATAGCTTATGAATTTCTACCCCATTTCAAGAAAAAAAGCTTTGAAAAAGACCAAAAAATGACCAAGATATGGTCATTTTAAGTTTGCATGAAAAAGAAAAAAATCTCAACGGCTCTGTTTGTGATGGCAGCGCTGTTTGAGTTTCAAACAGTGACACTGGAGCCAAAAACAGCGATGCTGGGGCCAAAAGCGGCACTGTTTAGAGTTTTAAGTGGTGCTATATGGCACCGCTGGGCTGTCAGTGGCTCTGTTTGCTGTAAATGCATAAAAAAACCAGAAAAGAAAAAAAATTTGATGAAAAAACATGATTTAAACTTTGCTTTGCCCTCCTTCTAGCACCAAAATGTAGAACCCTAATCCAAATACCTACAAAACACAACAAATGAATACATTAGGAGATCAAATGCAAGTAAGAACAAGGATTCCTCAAGAAATTCATTTGAATAGCAAAAAAGATAAAATATGAAATGAAGAACATAATGAGATTTCAAAGCATATCAAATCCTATTCTAAAGCCAACAAACTCCTAATCCCTTGAGGAAATTGGTGCCAATTTGATGTGAAAATTGGCCCTTTCCCAACTCCAATCATGCAAGATTGATATGTGATGAAGAGTGATCCACTTTGTTGATGCTTGATGTATGCTCCAAGATGAAAATCTGCATAAAACCTAACTATGCTTGGATGAAATTGATGATAAGTTTCTATAGATTTGAGTATAGTAAGTTTACTCAATTGGTGGATGATGAAATGAGGAGACGAACTCTTCATTATATAGAATGCTAAGATGGATGAATGCCAAAAATGAAGCAATGTGGGACTAACATTCAACCAATGGCAAGGTGCCACTTGTCAACATTTGAATGGAGGAAGCTTGAGCACATTTTGATCAATGTGCAAGTTTGAAATTTGAATTTGATGAGATGACATGTTTAGAGGGGATGAAAAATGAGTTAAATGCCAAGTGGGAGACATGTAAGAGACAATGTAAGAGCTTTAAATTCTTTGTTGGATGGACAAGTCCTTTTGGGGGGAGATTTCAAATTTGAGGAATATTCCCACTTGGATGCCTTTTTTGAATGAAAATAGGGAATTTATAAAATAATTAAATTGATTTTCATGTGCAAGTTGCAAAATCTAAAGGATTTGAGTGATTAGGATTAAATTAATCAGGATTTGATTAATTTAAGGGGAGATTTAGCTGATTTGACTATTTGATTTAGATTTTAGGATTGAAATAAATCAAAAAGAGATGAAAATGATTAAGATTTAATTAAATAAATATTTTGATTTATTTAACTAAAGAGGGATGATGTTGGATAAAGATTGATTTAATATTCCCACTTGGATGCCTTTTTTGAATGAAAATAGGGAATTTATAAAATAATTAAATTGATTTTCATGTGCAAGTTGCAAAATCTAGAGGATTTTAGTGATTAGGATTAAATTAATGAGGATTTGATTAATTTAAGGGGAGGTTTAGCTGATTTGACTATTTGATTTAGATTTTAGGATTGAAATAAATCAAAAAGAGATGAAAATGATTAAGATTTAATTAAATAAATATTTTGATTTATTTAACTAAAGGGGGATGATGTTGGATAAAGATTGATTTAATTTAATATAATGACTTTAGAGATTTAATTAAATAAAATAGATTATTTAATTAAAAGGGGGATTACAAAATTAATTAAATAAAATTGATTTATTTAATTAATAGGAGATGATGACTTAATTAGATAAATGATTATTTATTTAATTAAGGGACGAATAGTGATGATAAGCTGAAGAGGTGATTCAGGATGAAACAATGTTAGTTAATCGGGATCAAGTGCATGAGATCAATTAGTATATTTTACATGTCTACAAGTAGATAATGGTTTTTCCCTCAACCTTTGTACATTGAAGTTCATAAAACAGGTAGGCTACACCCACGCTGAATTGAACAACCAAGTTATCACCATTAAAGCATATGACAACACTGAGAGGAATTTTGAAGGAATTATTTGTCTTCCTATTCAAGTTGGCCCTGTAGTTCAATATACCACATGTCATGTCCTTGATCTGGACCTTCCATACAATATCCTCCTTGGACACCCATGGATCCATGCCATGTAGGCCATCCCGTCCACCTTCCATCAATGCCTCAAATTCCCATTTAATGGGATGGAAGTAACCATACATGATAATCTGTAATCATTTCAATATTTTTCTACTTTAGAAGCTTCATTCCCTCACTCCCACTACTGTCCGAGAGTTTACGTGGGGGCACCTCAAGTATCATCCTCCAATCCATCTTCCAATCCATCATCCACCACCTCATCCATTCCATCTTCCACTTTTGAATCCACAATCACCAAGGTATAGATCATAGACAAAGGTTGTGGTGTGTATGAGATGCACATGACATTAAACATGGAAACCATGCCACCATCTCCTCAGACTTATGGCCAACCTTCTCAGTCCACACCAAAAGAAGAAGAGAAGACAATCACACTCAGTTCTAAGAATGTGGGGTCTAACACTTTTCGATCTCCTGGGACACAAGAAGATCAACCAGAAGATGATATCATCCAATGGATATACCGAGAAGAGCTTGAGCCTTCACCCCCTCTTAAGGAATATTTTCAAGAGACCTATCCTCATGCCTCTAAGTTGGCTGAAAAGTATAATTATTAAGGGGGAGGTCTTGGCATAGAAGAACAAGGAAGACATAAACTTGTTGATACTCCTATGCAACCAAGACATTTGGGCTTAGGCTATGATACAAAACAAAAGGGCCATGTGCCATCAACTAGTGCCTCTAACAATGTTAGTGTGGATAACAGTCTCCTTCAGGACATACCTGAGGAAGAGTCTATCATACTTGCATACGATGATGTAGATCTCTCATCCATGTTTGATTGCCTATCCATCTTTTCCATTAGCCTTTCCCTTTGCCATCCTGAGCTTATTGACTGGGACCTACGAAGTAGTGCAAGTATCGATACCTTTCTATTAGTGGACACTTACATGCATCTGATGGGATTGGGGGAAAATGAACACCCTAACCAAAAAAGTAAGAAGAAACAAAATAAAAAGGGGTCATCTAGTAAAAACCTCTCTGAGGCACTTCCTGGCTCATCAAAAGTCAAAATAAAGGGTGTATCTGATAGTGAAAACATCGACAAGGCATTGGAGGATGGTAATGTTCATCTTCCCCTTGTTGGAACTCAATTATCTAAACGATCTTCTATCTTGATCAAAGATACTCAAGAAGTCAACCTGGGGATAGAAGAAGACCCTAAGATCACATGTGTAGCCAAATCATTGAAAGAGGAAGAGAATCCTATCATTGTCAACGTATTAAAAGAAGGACTCATCAACTTCGCATGGACTTATTTAGAAATGCTAGGTCTAGATCCTACCTTGGTGGTACACCATTTGGATGTTCATCCATATGCCAAACCTGTCAAATAGAAGCTAAGAAAAATGCATCCCCAGGTAGCTTTGCTCATCAAGAAGGAGTTGGAGAAACTGTTGGAGGCTGGGTTTATAAGGCCTATTAACTTTTTTGACTGGATATCCAACATAGTACCTATTTCCAAACCAAATGGAAATATCATAATTTGTACAATTTTTTGAGATCTCAATAAAGCTTGTCCTAAGGATGATTTCCCTTTGCCAAACATTGATATGCTAGTGGATCTTACAGCAGGGTATGAGATGCTATCCCTTATGGATAGTTTCTCTGGCTATAATTAGATCAGGATTGCACCAGAAGATCAACATAAGACTGCCTTCACCACTCCTTGGGGCACCTTTGCTACAATAGCATGCCCTTCAATCTCAAAAATGTAGGGGAAACCTATCAGTGTGCCATGCCTGTTATCTTCCATGACCTCATTCATATCATAATGGAAGATTATGTTGATGACTTATTGGGAAAGTCCAAGACAAAAGAAGAGCATCCTATGATTCTGAAGAAAATATTTGAGTGTTTAGAGCATTATAAGTTGCATTTGAATCCAAAGAAGTGTGTATTCATAGTCACATTTGGAAATTTTCTAGGCTTCATAGTATCTAGGAGGGGTATAGAGATAGATCCAGTAAAGGTCAAAGCTATAATGGAAATTCCCCCGCCGCATAATCTCAAACAATTAAGAAGCCTTCAATGGAAGTTATAGTCCATTAGATGGTTCCAATCATTTAGACATCTACGTAAAGACATCACCTTCAAGTGGGATCCAAATTGTCAGCAAGGCTTTGACAAAATTAAAGAATACTTGGGTCATCCACCCATCTTGATGCCTCTTATTCTGGGTAAACCACTCTTGTTGTGCATCTCAGCTACATCAGTTGCACTAGGGGAATTATTAGCTCAACATGGTGAGTCCTCTAAAGAGAATGCAATTTATTACATCAATTGAACATTGGTGGGATATGAACTCAACTATTCTCTAATGGAAAATGCTTATCTAGCGGTGGTCTTCAGTTCACAGAAACTTCATCATTACATGCTCAATCATCTTGTCAAGTTGATATCAAAAGTTGATCCACTTAAATACTTGTTGTCTAGAACTTCTTTGACTGGACGCATGGCCAAGTGGGTCATATTACTAAGTGAGTTTGACATAGAGTATGTAGACTGTAAGGCAATTAAGGGACAAGTTATAGTAGATCAATTGGTTGATTCTCCTTTGTTTGATGCATATCCTTTAGTAGCTGAGTTTCCTGATGAAGAAGTCCTCATAGTAGTAGAATCAAATACATGGACACTCTATTTTGATGGGTCTTACACACATAATGGAGTTGGTGCAGGTGTCTTATTTGTCACTCCTCAAGGTGACTACATACCAAAGTCCTTCAGATTAGCATTCCCATGCACTAACAATATAGTAGAGTATGAAGCTCTTATCACTAGCCTTAGAATCACCATTCAATGGAACATCACCCATCTACGAGTCTTCGACAATTCCCAACTAATTATCAAACAAGTCAATGATGAGTTATAGATGAAGGATGACAAGGTTTTACCATACAAACTCATGGTAGATGACTTTAATAAGCACTTCATCTTCATCTAGTTTGAGTAGATCCCTAGAGTTCATAACATGGAAGTGGATGTGATGGCTACAATTGGGTCCCTCATTGATATGCCTAAGGATTGAACAGACTGTGAGTTCCTCATTGAACAACTTTTAATCCCAGCATATGATGTCCTTGAGAGTGAGATAGTGTGCAATATTGTAGGTCCTGAATCACCTTGGTACCATGAAATTTACACTTATCTCCATGATAATATCCTCCCATCTGACCTTACACAAAATCAACGTAAGTCCTTCATCCAACGTACTTCTCGCTATACCATTGTGGGAGATACACTTTATCATCGTCAGTATGATGGCACTCTCCTTAGGTGTTTGAATGAATCAAAAGATCACACTACATTAGAGGAGGTACATAGTGGTGTTTGTGGAGCCCATTCTAATGGCATGGCCTTAGCTAAATGGATTCTCAAAGTTGGGTATTATTGGCCTGCCATGGAGCATGATTCTTGCGAGTTCATGAAAAAATGCCTGCACTGTCAACAACATGTGGATTTGATACATGCTCCCGCCCAAGATTTGTAACCTATCATAATGCCATGGCCCTTTTCTCAATGGGTTTTTGACTTGATCAGCAAGATATACCCTCCATCTTCTAATGACCATACTTTCATCATAAACGACATTGAATAATTCACCAAATGGGTAGAAGCAATTTCACTCTCTCAAATCATGGGTATTCAGATCTCCAAGTTCATCCTTTTCCATATTCTTTGTAGGTATGGAATCCCATCCACCATCATCATTGACAATGGAAAGCCTTTTAAAAATTAGTTTATGAAACACATGTGTGAAACCTATCATATCTAACATCGTTGGTCCACGCCGTATTACCCACAAGGTAATGGTCAAGCGGAGGCAACCAACAAGATCTTGATCAAGATGCTTAAAAAGGTGGCTAATAATATTGGTTGAAATTGGAACCTCCATTTCCATCTCACCCTTTGGGCTTACCACACATGCATCCACATTCCCACTTGTGCCACTCCATATTCTCTTATATATGGTGTCGATGCCATCTTTCTTATTGAAGTTGAGATCCCATTACTTAGAATATCTTTGAAGAACCTCATAAGTGATGAAGATACTTGGGTTGCACAAATCAGTTAATTGGAACTCCTAGAAGAAAAATGAATTGGCATACCATCACCTTCAAGCATATCAACATTGTCTTAGGAGAAGATACAATAAAAAGGTTCATCCTCACCAGTTCAATGTGGGTGATCTAGTCCTCAAGGAGAATCAACGTACTTAGCAAGATTGAGACAAGAAAGGAAAGTTTGAAGCAAATTGGCTAGGTCCTTATGTTGTCACAGCTAAATATGGTTCTGGAGCATATAGGATTAACACACCTAAAGGGGAGCCCCTAGAGACTATCAATATTATACACCTAAAAAGGTTTTATACCTAAGTCAGTTGGGTTACCCTATCTTGAAAAATACCAAAAAAAGTCAAAAAAATCCAAAAATAGTAAAGAGAAATAATCTGTCCTATGGTGAAAACCACCCTTAGCAGTGCTTTGGATAAGTGCATTTGGTGAAAACTTGGAAATAGGTGCCATTCATAGAGGGATTAATCATTATCCACCTTGCATCCTAGTTACTTTATGCTTTCATCCATCTTATCTGCATATCATATCCTGACATCCTATCGTTCCCATCCTCCCATCAGCATCTCATCATCGATCGCTTGGTATATTTTGATTAAGCATTGGGTGATTCTCATCATTTATCCCCAATCTTGAGCTTTACTCCTAATCTGAGCTTTTGTTGCTTGTTTGTCTATGTCATCTATCGGTCTCCCATCATCACTTAGGGTCCTTCATCATGTCAATCCTCATTAGGTCTCATCCTATATTTCTTCCATTTCATCAAACTATGTTTCCCCTATGCTTTCATGATAGGAAGTTATTAAAATTCAAGAGTGATGTTAATATACCGATTCATGGAAGGGTTGGCAGAAAAATATCTCTTCCCAAAAAAATATCCTTATTAGTTACCAGTATCTGAAATAGAATGGTTTGATGACTTATTTGGATTTACAAGAGTTAAACAAGTTCCTATCGTGTTAGCTCTCTTCATTCATCTGTTTGGTCTCATCTTTTATCACTGGTCTTTTGTCAAACTATGTTGCCCCTACACTTTCACGTAGGCAAGGTTGATCATTTGATCTTCCCTCGGGGCTTGTGTCTGTCCAGTCTGTGTCCCCCCATCTGTGTCTCCATTACCCTCTTTCCACTTTTATCCATGGTCAGTCGTCAATCTTTTATCGAACTACAAGGGCTCTGCGCTTTCATGTAGGCAAGGTTAATCTCTTATCAGCCCCCAAGCCCCTAGGTCTTTAGGGTGTGTCGGTCTTGTGTCTTGTGTCGTGTCGTAAAGTATGTCCCTATTTAGTTAGTTCTTAACAAATAGTATCCACTAGTGTCGTGAAGTTCAATTAGTTTCAAGTATCTCCAGTCATGTTGATCACTTAGTTTAGTCTCCATCTTTGGTCTTAACAGGATGCATCCTTCC
>VDFB02204642.1:0-19937 GCA_007258455.2 Sequoia sempervirens | reverse complement strand
TGCATTTTTGGGTTGCCTTTTATGAGCCAAGATGTTATTCAGTATACCAGAGGTGTAGGGACAGGAAAAGACGAGGATTGGACAGGTCCACCAATCCCTGAAGGGCAGACAATATCAGGAGTGCTTGGTTTTCACAGATCTAGTTCTGACGGTAGTGAAAACAGTGTTGCAACCCTAATGGCAGAACGTGAGACTTCCTCAGAGACTCGCAGGGATCTAGGGAAGGCACATGCAGAGGGTGATATCACCGATGAGGAGTTCAGAAGGAGGCACGATAATATGATGGATATGATGTTTCAGCTGATGGGTACCATTAGACAGTGTACGCCCACACAGCCACACTACATTCAGATTGACGCACGAGCCGGACTCCGCGGATCAGCCATTAAAGACCGTACCCTCACATCCGCCCGACGACAGAGCGAGGGCCGCCCTACTTTCTTACCTAGGAGACTTCCACCGTGACCTGCAAGCGCAGCATCGTGCACAAAGATCAGAGTTTACCAATAAGGGCATGTCACAAGTGCATCGACGAGATTTCATGGTGAGTACATGTCACTAGCGCCTGAGATCCGGCAGGCACTTACATTCCACGAGTTTATAGATGTCTATAAACCCAGAGGAGGAGGTAGATTTGACCGCAGACCCCCACAGCATCAGCAGCCGCAGCCACAGGTGAATATGGATTTGCAGTATGCGGTGAGCAAGATTACATTGCCATATTTTGATGGGTCTGAAAAGACATCAGCGAGGTCTTGGGTCCATAAATTGGACAACTACTTGTCACTTAGGCCTATGCAGGAGGATGAGGCAATTAAATTTGCTACTTTACATCTTGACGGAGTAGCACACGATTGGTGGCACCATGGCATGTACACGCTAGGCCATCATGCGGTCAATACCTATCAGGAGTTCACCAGCAGACTGATAGAGAGATTTGATAAGAAGGATCCAGAACTGTATTTCAGAGAGTTGGCTCAGCTCAGACAGACAGGCAGTTTGGATGCATACATAGGTGAGTTTCAGAGAGTGGCAGCCATGGTCACAGGGATTTCAGAACGGAGACTCATCATACTCTTCGTTGAGGGGTTGACAGAACCCATGAGAGGTTGGGTTAAGGCTTTTGACCCACCTACACTTCAGGAGGCCATGCGGAAGGCGAGAAGCATGGAGCTTGCAGCACCTCGCAGCAAGTTCAATTCAGGGTCAACACCATACACGAGACCCAATAGGCCTTTTGACAGAAACAGTGACAGGAATAGGCCTTTTGACAGAAGAAAGGATCAACCGGATCCTAAGAGACAGAATGCACCACCATTTGACAGGGAAACGTTGAATGAATTGCGTAAGAAAAAGTTATGCTTTTGGTGCAAGGCACCCTATGATGAAAAACATATATGCCCACTTCGTCCGAAGGTCAAAAATAATCAAATGGAGTGGTTTTACGAGGGCGAAGAGCAATCTGATCTGTCAGACCAGCAAGCTGATTCCGAGCATTCCGATGATGAGAGGTCCGAAAATGAGGTTGAACCTGAAGGTGGAAGGAAGTTACAGGAAGCCCATTTGACTAGCCTTCAGAGAGATGGATCATTTCGACTTCGTGGGCTCTTAGCAGGTCAGAAGGTGATTACCTTGTTGGATACTGGTGCTACACACAATTTTATTGATGCACGTTTAGTGGAGAGGCGTGGCATCCAGACAGAGGCCTTCGAGGGTATTCGAGTCAAGGTGGCTGACGGATATACTCTCAGGTGTGACCGAAAGATTACTGATCTTCCGATGAGACTAAACAACTATGAATTCAAGACTGAATTCTACGTTGTTAATATGGGAGATACAGATGTGGTATTAGGGATGGCATGGTTACATGATCTGGGTGAGTTCACACTCAACCTACGTGATATGGAGATGAAATTCAAGGTTGACGGGAGACCACATGTCATCAAGGCTATCAGAGACAGTAATCTTAGGATGGTTTCATTCAGACGGATGGAGAGGCTCATTCGTCATGATATGGTTGACTGGGCAGCAGAGTGCATGTTGATGCCAGCCCAGCAGGAGCCGCAGAAGGGTGAGTACCACCCTGACATTCAGATCTTGAGGACTAAACACTCCAGAGTGTTTAGTGACATCCCACCTGGTAGACCTCCAGACAGAGGTACGGAGCATATTATTGAGTTGGAGGAGGGCGCAAAGCCCGTGATGATCACTCCCTACCGACATCCGAAACGACTCAAGGATGAGATAGAGAAGACCATTAATGAGTTGTTAGCTATGGGTCATATCAGACCTAGCAAGTCCCCTTTTGCTTCATCGGTTGTATTGGTGAAGAAGAAGGACGGATCACTTCGGATGTGCATCGATTACAGGCAGCTCAACAAAAGAACCATCAAGAACAGGTACCCTATTCCACGTATTGATGAGCTGATAGATGAGTTGCAGCAGTCTTCTTTACGAAGATTGATTTGAGATCAGGGTACCATCAGATTCAGATGAGGGAGCAAGATATTGAGAAAACCGCTTTCCGGTGTCATTGCGGTCACTTCGAGTTCTTGGTTATGCCCTTCGGGTTAACCAATGCACCCCGCCAATCTTCAAAAGCAACCAAGTGAATGTGGTTTTCAAAGTTGCCTGAGGAGATTTGTGTTGGGTCTTCTCTACCTACATTTTGGCTTATAGTAGGTCAGTGGACAGAGCATCCGCTCATTTGGACACAGTCTTGGGTATCTTAGCAGATGAGTCTTTCTATGCTAAGGAATCCAAGTGCGAGCTTGGCATGGAGGAGTTGTTATATCTGGGGCACATCATCAGTGCCAAGGGAGGGAGTATGGACCCTGAAAAGGTCCGAGCTATTGTTGACTGGCCGGTACCTGAGAACCTTACGCAGCTCAGAGGCTTCATCGGGTTGTGTGCATTCTACAGGAGATTTGTTAGCGGGTTCTCACGTCACGCCGCACCCCTTACTGACTTGACGAAGAAGGGGGCTTTTCTTTGGTCACCACAGGCGCAGGAATGCTTGACAAGTTTATAGTGACTGCGACTTCATGTCCCAGGTAAGAAGTACTGGCCTCAATTTTAACAAGCCATTTGATTTGTTCCGGTGGATGCGTTTTTCCGGTGGAGAGGGCATTGGTGCCATTTTGATGCAGGAGCGACATCCGATTGCATTTGAGAGCAGGAAACTCAGGGGTCCTAAGAGATTTTATAGTATTTATGACAAGGAGATGTTAGCCATTATGCATGCATTGGCTAAGTTCAGGCAGTACTTGGTAGGCAGCAAATTCAGTGTTCGCACATATCATAACAGCCTGAAACATTTCCTAGGACAGCGAGACTTGAATGAGAGGCAGCAAAATGGGTCAGTAAACTGCAGTCATATGACTTTGATATCACTTTCATTAAGGGAAAGCAGAATGTTGTAGCTGACGCCTTGTCTCGCAGACCCCAGTTGAATGCCTTGGCACAGATCACGGAGGATTGGAGGCATCGGATTATTGCTGAGTATGCTAAGAACCCATGGGCTTCTAGCATCGTTGACAGGACAGAGCAGGACGACAGGTACACTATTGTAGATGACTTGATCATTTACAAGGGGCGGATTCTTTTGGTTCCTGACTCTGAGGTACGGACTACAGTTTTGAGAGCCTTTCACGACCTTCCTATGGCGGGCCATCCTGGATACTATAAGACTTACAAAATGGTTCGGGAACGGTTTACTTGGAAAGGGCTGAAAACTGATGTTTTGCAGTATGTCCGTGAGTGTTCTGTGTGCCAACAGAACAAGCAAGAGCACACTTATCCTGCTGGATTGCTCCAGCCACTTCCGATACCTGATAGGAAGTGGGAGTGTTTATCGATGGACTTTATCACGGGTTTGCCGAAAGCCCAGGGTAAAGATTGCATCTACGTAGTGGTGGATCGGTTGACTAAATATGCACACTTTTTCCCGATTACTACTACTTTCACAGCATCGCAGACTGCAGAGTTGTTTTTCAGAGAGGTATTCCGGCTGCATGGATTGCCTCGGACAATAGTCAGCGATAGAGACAGTCGGTTCATGAGCAACTTTTGGCAGGAGTTGTTCAGGCTGTGCGGAACCGAACTGACGCCGAGTACCAGCTACCATCCGCAGACAGATGGACAGACAGAGATTGTCAATAAGTGGGTGGAGGGTTATTTGCGTAATTACATAGCTGGTCAGCAGAGAGCTTGGGTGAGATGGATCTACTTGTGCGAGTATTGTTATAACTCGACTCACCATATGACGATACAGATGACCCCCTTTATGGCTTTGTACGGGTATGAGGCGCCCAATCTTCTGGATTTGATATTGAGCAATAGCAGAGTGCCGAGTGCAGGGGATATGATGCAGAGTCAGCAGGACATCTTGAGGTCTCTCCGAGACAATATCCAGCGGGCACAGAATCAGCATAAGTAGTATGCCGATCAGAAGAGGGTTGAGCGTACCTTTGAGGTGGGTGATATGGTGTACCTCATGTTGCAGCCGTATCGTCAGTCTACTCTGCGGAAGAGTGGGGCAGAGAAACTAAAACCTCGGCTACTATGGTCCATTTCTCAGGTTGTCGACGAAAGTGGGCTTATAGGTTGTTATGAGTTGGACTTTGCCACCGACAAAGGGGGCATCCCCACAAATGTATTTCACGTTTCTCGCCTGAAAAAGGTATTGGGTCAGCATGTTATACCTTCTCCAGTTTTGCCACCCCTTGATGACGAAGGGAAATTGATACTAGTACCTGAGACTATCCTCGAGATGAGAGAGACACCTACGGAGTATGCAGGATCGTGGGAATTATCCGGGTCAAGTGGGAGATTTGCCGCCGGAGGATGCTACATGGGAGTCGAGGGATCTTACAAAGATCCTCAGAGTTGAGATTGCTTCTGAGGACAAGCAATTTCGTGGAGGGGATGACCGCCATGTCCCTTATCCCAGTTCTGCTGACAACCGGGTGACAAGGTTGCCTATCATTTTGATCCCTCAGAGGGTCGACGTGGAGGTGCGTGCAGGGATCATCCGGGGTCAAGGTTCGCTGTTTGGTAGCTCCAGCTTGCAGTTGTATTAGGTTGGCCTTCGCAGACCTTCCAAGAGCATTTTCTGTGAAACTTTCTATTTTTAGAAAGTTAGGTCATGAAGTCGCTATTTCTGCTGTGGCACCGGTTCACCATTCAAATTTAATCGAATCTACCAGTGCTTGGTTGATTAGACGGAGAAATAAGGAGTATTTAATGGATTATTAAATATTTAATATTTTGACTTTATAATAAAGTCACTTTATTGAAATATTTAAATATTTAATTATTTGGCTTGGTTATAAAGTATTTATTATACTTTATAATAAATTATTAAAATGTGACTTAATGAGTATTTTATATTCATTAAAAGTGGACGCCAATAATTAATGTCTTCTCCTAAGTCTAAAAGGCGTATTAAATCATTTAATTTAAATGATTATTAAAAAGGAGTTGGGTCGAATTTCTTCACAGGCAATATATACCTTCTCAAGGCAAAATCGAACTATCTTGATTATTATTCAATTTTGTCTTTAATTGCTCTGAGCATTGGAGTTTGCAAACCCTAGGGTTTCTGGCAGACGATCATTTCTGGAGAACGAAAACTCTTCAGAGATCAGGCAGACTGAGGCTGTGAAATACCAGTTGAAGCTTGCACTTGGTGATTTCATCCAGAGATCACAGTTTGGGATTATTGAGTTATTTATTCAGAGATTGGCAGAGAAAATCATCAGACAGTCAAGGCGACTTAAGCAAAGATCTTTATTCAGTGTTTTTGGCACAAATCCCAAGGTGCCGTACCATTTCAGTACTTGCTGTACCAGGCCGTACCAGTCAGCAAAGGGCCGTACTTTTTCATTGTTCTGGAGAAAACGTCTTTCTCTTTCACAGTCTGGAGTTTGTATCTTGGGTGATTTGGATTTGCAGAGGAGTTTGCTTGGTTCTGTGAGCTTGGAGAACCCTTCTTTAATTCTGGCCGTACCTTCTCTTTTCTGCTGCAGCCGCCATTTCTAAAATACCAGGTTCTTTAATAAAATTTCCAGTATTGCTTTCCTTGTTCAGATTTTGACATTGTAAAAGCTCAAATAAGATAATATATTGATGCGCCTTGTTTCCTGAGCAAGATCTGAGTCTTTCTATGCGTTCTAGAATTTATTTGGAATTTATTTGCATTTATTAGCAAAATCGCATTTTACATTATTTGCCTGAAAACACCAAAAAAATACAAAAATCACAAAACTTGCAAAAAATCTCAAAACATCAGTTAGGGTTTGAAATCGAGAACCACCCGTGGATCCGACATTTGCCATCCTGAATTTTAAAACCCTAGAACCAGACTAGAAAACCCTAGTTTATACCTAAAATTGGAATCATGAGTCATTCGAAAGACCAACCTTCCACCTCTAAAAGGCCATTTGATGAGGACTTTATAGTCTGACTCCTTGGTTCAACACGAAAGGCTATCAGAGCCCATGGCCCTAGTGCGACATTAGGTCAGGTTGACAATGCCAGAGAGTGCAAAAATGCTGAAATTCCTCACTGGATGGGAGTTATTTGTGCAATGGTATGGGAAGCAAAATTCCAAGGCTCCCCTTTCAAATGTTTGGACCTACGACTTAGGGAAGTTGGTGGTCCCTAATGTATTCATAGACATAGACTTGGTCAGACACATAGCTACGAACTATGATGAAAATGTGAGGGTAATTAGAGCTGCAAATGGAGAACTAATCAAAATTGATAAGGCCTTCATTTCAGAGGTCTTTTGCTTGAATTTGGATGCTAACAAGGTCATTGATTTTGACCTATTTAAACAAAAATACCAACAAGACAGGAACAGCTTTAGGGTTCATTCGCTCCCAAGGTTTAGATTGAAGGGCTTTGATAGAAGATCTATAAAAATCCCAGCCAACAAAATAGAGCCCTTCAACCTGGATACTTTTGAAGACTATTTTATCAGAACTTACTATGCTTTGTGCCAAGTATTAGAGGAGATGCCCAAACCAAAATATCAATTCCTCTAATGTAAATGGCTGCTAATCTCTAGCATTGCATGGTCAATATCGAATTTGACTTTGCCACTTTCATTGCCAATGCCATCAACAAACAGCTAGAGGAGATCAAGAAAAGCAACAGGGTGATTAATTTCATATGGTACTTATTTTTTTGCCATATGTTTTAATAATTAATATGGAGGAAGAGGGAAATGGGACAAAGCCCTTGAGATTCACATGGAAGATGGAAAAGGACATCTTCCTGTCCAATGTTGGACACATGTCAGGGATAGACATTGTGATGCATCCAATTTTGTATTGTTTGAGAATCATTTTGTGAAAACAGTGCTAACACATTCGGGGGTTGGAGAGGTCGGGTTACAAAAAAAAATTCTGGATTTCCGAAGACCTAAGGACAAGGTACCAAAGTTGGGAGTTCAATGTAATTGGGGAGATTGGTATATCCACACTGACTCCATAGTCATAAAAGAGTATGGATGCCCTATTGGTATTGTCACAGTTTGTTCCTTTCAGACTTGGCATTTTTGGAAATAATGTGGCAAATCAATGAATCAGACAAGGCCCATCTAAAGGGGCAAAAGAAGGGGTCATTTTTCCCATTTTCCACAACCTTCTCTGATTTCACAGTCACAAGGGAAGGGTTAGAGCAGCTATACCCAATAATTCAAGTTTACAGAATAGCCCAGGAGATTTCAAGAGCCTTTGATCTTGAAGGTTTTATCATATCAAGTAAAGATCAGCATCAAAAGATAAGCATTTCAACATCAACTCCACTTTAGTGAAGATGTTTTGAGGAATTGCAAGGATGATAGAGAGGCCAGTGATAGAAAGATCAAATGGGTGGCATTCAGAATAGTAGAGGATGCCAAGATGAAGAAGAACCTAGATTATCAAGGTGCATTCTCTGAAATAAGGGATCCAATTGCTAGGATCCAAATGATCCTAAATAGCATTGATAGAATAATTGGAAAGGCCCTAGTTCTTAAGGAGTGGCCAACTTATCAACCCAAAACAGATCTATCTGTTTATGCTTTCACTAGAAGGTCTAAAGGACCTGTAATAAGGGAGCCTGCTCCACCATCTCATCCTCATGTACCACAACCTTCTCCCCCACAAGTGCCACAATCCCCTCCACATGTAACTATTTAAGATTCCCCTCCAAGGAAACAACCTTAGAAGAAGAGAAGAACTAAGCAACCATCATTGGTTGATTACCCACTTGAACCTAATGAGGAAGAAGAATTTGAGGTCACTACAAAGGAAGTGAACTGGGTAATGCCCTCTCCCCCAAGAGAAAATGTAATTAGAACGCCTCAAAACAGGTTAGGCATGAACATTACAATGGGAAGGGATGAGGCCAATGACATCAGAGCATTGGCATGCACACAATTCATCTTTGATGATGAATTTGTAAAATCTAAAAATTTAAAGATTTTGTTTTAAGGTCAAGAAGAGAGGAATTTCATCAGAAACTCAATCAGGAAAAGGCAGGTGTGCCTACTGATGAATATGAGGACATTGCAAAGAAAATCCTGGCTGAGATGAACTTTAATGCAAGGAACATCATCCCTGAAGTGGGGAGAAAAATGGTCAAAGAGAGTGGGTTGCTATTGCTCCTTGAGTGGGACATTGCTTCAGCAATAGCATTTGATACAATGAGGCAAGATGAAGAGATATACTCTTTTGAAGAGCAAGATGAATTGGCATTTTCAGGATTAGGGTTCAACCCTAAATGGGAAACCCTTGCAATATGGGCCCTTGCCCCGAATACAAATAAGCCTCAGGTTGCAGAGGCAACACAAGTTGTCAAGGGAGGTTTGGTAATAAAAAGGGTATCAAAAATCACTGCCCTTGAAGTTGCTTCATTAGTAGTTGATACTGCTAAATTCAATGAAGTTGTTGCCAGAAAGCTGCAAAGTGAATATGATAAGCTATTAAAGGATCATATTGAAGAGCACATAGAAAATACTGAGAGGGGGGGGAGGGTGAATCAGTATTTTAAAACTTTAAAGCTTAAAACCATGTGAATCTGAAATCAAAATAGTAAGAGCAAACATTGAACAAGAACACCGATATTACATGGAAAACCCTTTTGGGTAAAAAACCATGGCAAAATATTGCTTTTATTTACTTCAAGGGCACCAACCCAGATCAACAGAAGCACCAACTCACTGAAAGCACCAACTCCGATCAACAGAAGCACCAACTCACTGAGAAGTACGACTTGGAATTTTTTGAACTATACTCAAAGTGACAATTTGCACCTGTAAACTCTTCCTTCTGCTCAGAGTCTGAATAACAATCTGCACTTTAAATCCTTATGAAACCAGATTCAAAAATATTCCCTTGAGACTTCAAAGATTCTATCTGACAACTAATAAACCTTTAAATCCCTCGAAACTCCACTCATCTAGATATTATAGCAGACACACAATTTGGCCTTCTGTTATTGAATTACGTCTGGCTTTTTCAATGCTCACAACCACTGTAACAACCCATGCCTTGAAAGATGAAATTGGTCACACTAAATAGCGGCATATATCAATTCCTTCAAAAAGCATTATATACCAAAACAAAAGAATCACATCTCACAAAAGGCTGAATGTATCTGATAATGAAAGGGATATGGGCGCATGCACTCAATCAAGAAAAGAATGGGCATGTTCAAAGAATCCTATAGAGAGTAACACCAAGCACAACTTCCTTCTCTAAACTCAAAACAAAAATTGTCGCTCCAAGTCTCCTTCACAATCGACTTGAGCAAACATACCAGAGATTTCCATTATATATCAATCGCATGTAAACCATATAAATCAAAGAAAAATAAACATTTGCAACTAAACAAAATGCATAGTTGGCTCCTTCACATCCCTTTTTTTTAAAAAGAGTCTGCCATATAGAAAAACAAAGCTAGTTGATTGAAAATGAACCGCCACATACGAAAGTAAAGACTCCACAAATTTTTATATATAGAAAGGTAGAAACATCAAAATTTTAAAAAAATTCACGTCTCAAGTCTCCACACACAAGCGGGACATACACATACATAACCATGAATATTTCCTGAGTTTTGAAACTAAAGAAAACTTATCACAACACTCATGGAATCTTTTCTGAGCATAATAAAATAGTGGTTTGAATTGTCTTTAAAACCCACAACGCCCTGCTTTTTAAGCCATCACACAAATTGGTAGTCAATACAAAGATGAAGGGAAACGTCTTCATCACACGATAACAACCACTAATAGCTCGAGCTATTTTCAAACAAGAGATGAAATAGTATCTTGAATACCGCCAGGAGAAAATGAATTCAGACGTTATAAACTTGTCATTATTCAAAGCCTCCCCATACACACACATCAGGTTGTCGCTAGAATAAGACAAGTCAAGGAGGAGGTTAGAAATAGACAAGCCACCAACAATAATGTCGTTGCTATCACAAGAATCGATCCTTTCACAAGTCATCTCTTACTTGGCATATATATGACACTGACATGTAAACTGATTTGGCATAACAAGAACAAAATACTGACAAAATCACCACAAAGCTGATAAATTCAACTACATCCATTGCAATTGCAAGCTCAGGTTATATGAATCGATACAAAAAAAATACAATGCCTGAGGAAGGCAAGAATACACTTTAAATAACAGCCTTTGACATCAATGACAAATATTCAACACATATAGCACTCACTGCAGAGTATAATAAATTGAAGATGAAGGAGCCTCAAGCAGCACCTCCTACTGATACACAAGCAGCACCGACAGAAATTTTGATTAGAGAAAATATTGAACTTAAGGAAAAGATCAAAGAGATGAAGGAATAAATAAAGAATGCTCAAGGCATCCAACATGATGAGATGATCCATGTTGTCTGTAATGTTTTGGGGCATAGAATGTCAAGAATTTTGAAGAGGATAGAGGAATCCCATAGGGATTATAAAAACCTCAGGGATGCTATTCTTAGGGAGGCCAGGGACTAGGATAGACTTAAAGGACATCATGAATAAATGGGTTCCTAGGATTATAGCTTTACAAGGCATGTACGAGGGACCTATACATGAAAATAATCCACCAGCTAACATTTTGCCTAATTTTAATATGGCCAAACTAACAGGAGAGGCACAACCATATATGTCTAAGTTAACATAGAGAGCCAAAACCAAGCTTAAGCATTTTGAGAATATAGAGATAAAGATTATACCTCATATTAATAAGGAGGATGGAGAGCTCAAAACTTTTGAGGAATAGAAGGCAAGATTTAAAGCACTGGTCTCTATTGTGTCATTTTTTGTCTGTGATAACAAAAAAATTGAAGTAAGCCTGCTTAAAACTGCTATGGATAAATTGATTGATATAGATCAGGCTTTGGAGGCTTTTACCAAAGAAACTGATATAATCATTGATGCAAAATACCTGCATTATCTGTCTAATGTTGACCAGATTCTTGCCTTTCAATGGCCTCTAGAAAGAACATATATAGCATGGGATGAAAAATATAATTACTTGCTTGAGCTTTGAATCACTTTTGTCATCGAAGTCCAAGTTATAAAAAATCCAGCTCATATGATGACTTGGCATTCCGATATCTTCATGTGCCCCTAAAGTCTTGGCACATTTTTGTCCTTTTGTGGTCTATTTAGCATCAGCTCTAACGGTTCCTACAGGAAATATGCTCTTAACTCGGGAGAAGAAGCCTTGATGAACAATCATTCGCCTTTTCATCATTTCTACAATAGAAAATATCTTCTTCAAAGGCTCAAACAACTATTTTGTCTTATAATGGAAGGTTCTTTTTGTCTTTTACAAAGCAATTGCTTGTCTTTTGTCTCATTCTAGGACAAGATTGTCAAATGAAAATGTGGCATTCGTCCATGGCTTGAAGCTTTTTGCTCCCTTCTTTCTATAAAAGGGAATTCAAGGCCATTTCTTAAGGATCTTGGAAAATTTTGTAAGTAGAAGCGTTTGTATTCTAGTTTGTACATGTCTGGTCTAGGTCTTCATAGGAAAAGATGTCAATGTAATTGTTAATTTTGTATAACAGTGCTAGCTCTGTACATCAATATACAGTGACAATTTTGCAATCAATAGTCTCCTAAATTGTATACATTTTTATCATTTATAAATACAAATTGATCAAAGATCACTTCTATTCATCTTTGCAAGCTTTTTGCAACTAAATATTTCTTTTATGACTTCTATTCAAGGAATAGATTAATTTGCTATATAAGGAATATTGAATGTTTTGAATGTAAACAAGGATTGTTAAGCAAATTTCATTGTAAATTCTAAAAGAATTTGTGTAAGGCATTGATACTAAGCTTTCACAAAACTATGTTAATAAAATATTCCCCTTAATTTTTTTATTTTTTTTAAGCAATACAACTTTAACAAGGCACCCATCAGCGTTAGCCAAATCATAAACCAACTCTAGAAATGTAACCCTACACCAAGGATGTACACCAGGATCCCAATGTTGGGCAAGATGTGAGCATATGGCGTCAGAGATCGTTAGTCTACAAACTGAAAGTAGCACAATGCTTGAAAGTAAATTGTATGCAACTCGACCACGTATTTCAGCGGGAGTAAGTTGATGGCGTAGCCAATCAGCAATATGAGTAATGAAAGTAAAGAGGGACGGCAAGCTGACTCCAGTACAATGCATAGACGGCAAGGCCTGTCTCTTCCACGATCATGGGAATATGATTTTTGCAAATAAGTAAAATAGGCGGCGTAGCCAGCCTCTTCCACTAAGAGTGTGGTACCCCCAAAATTAAAATTTTTGTTACCTTAGACATTTTTGAAGAAATGAGTAAAAGTCTTGTCGAAGCGATCAAAAGGTCAAAATTTGGGTGTGCATGTCTTACATGGAGGGTTAAAACACAAATTTTTTCAATTTAAGCAATGCAGATTACGCTAAAATGGCTTAATCCTACAAAGGAAACCCGAGGATCTCAGGAGTTTTCATCCCTAAAATTTAGGAAAAGCTGCTATTTTTAGAAATTTTCGAGGTGCCAACATTTTTCTAGGTTTTTGGGTTTCTTCGAAGCGGATCTTGCAGCAAAATTTCTAAAATAAGAATTTCTAAAATAGAAAGTTAGTCCAGTGAGGGGAGTCAAAGCGATTTTGATTGGCTCAAAATACTTCCATGTCGGTTTGGTCTTGATCATAATCTCAAAATAATGGTTTTCCCTCTTGGAGTCCTAATCTGCTTTTTGAGCGTATTTGGAGCTCTGAGGTCATCAATGGAAGTCATTAGAGGTGCCCGAGGCGTCAGAAAATCAACACTTAGGCGTTCAACAGAAGATGAAACGATGAACATGCACGAGGATCGAGGAAGAAGTTGAAAAATAATAAAATTTTCTAACACTGGTGACTTTGGGCGCCCCTGTTGAAGAAAGGCGCCCATCTTTTTAGGGCACCAAATGTCAGAATTAGGGTTTGTGCCTCCAGTCAATGTTGTTCAGTTCTCTGTCAGCTTCGCAACGAATTCAACGGCGTAGTCATCAGGCGATCCAGTCATCCGGAATTCAAAGCTGAATAGGGAGGTTCCAAATAGATGTCAGAACGAGAATTTAAAAAGATCAAAAATTGACTAAGTGTTGAGATTTTGGGCGCCCCTGGTCAAGAAGGGCGCCCAGCTTTTTGAAGGCCCTGATTCAGCCGTTAGGGTTTGAGAATATGCTTGTTCTTTTCAGAGCTCAGCCAGCTTCGACGTGCCTGTCTCCGTCAGATCATCCGACTGCTCAATCTTCAGCAAATTCAGATCAAAGATGAACATACAGAACGAAGTCTTCAAACTCTGAAATTTGAAAATCAGTAAAATGGCTAAGTCTGCAGGAGGAAGTGGAAATTACGGTGAAGAAGAGTGAAGTTTTAGGGTCCCCAGGATAAATTCGCGGTGAGGTGTCTAGCGAGATCTCTTCACGAATGATCCGGCTTTGCTTGAAGAAGAGGATACTCGGCCAGCCTAGGGCTCATGATCACGATTCAAAGTGACGAGAAGGTGGAGTAAAGGAGTTGAAAGAGAGAGATCTAAAAGCAAAAGGTGAAAAAGGTGAAAATAAACATTGAGAGCCAAAGTGAAACTGATCCAAGATGGAAACTAGGCACCTGAAAGGTTAAAAATTCGCACGGAAAAATCTCTCGAAGACCTCCCTCATTCTTAAATCCGACCGCGTGAGCCCGATATCTGATCCAATCCGGCCCTAGAACTCCAGATTTGACGAGATCATTTGAAGAAGATTAAAGGTGAAGAAAATAAAAAATTCTAAGTCTGGTAAACATGGGCGCCCCTGGAGAGAAAGGGCGCCCAAGGTTTTGAGCACTGAGATGATAGAATTTGTCAACAAAGCATCTAAGATCACTTCATCAATTTCAAACGAGCTATCTAGTGAACCTGTCAACCAGTCAATCAGATCAACGTAGCTCCCGGAATCAAGATTTCATCAGAAGATCACAAGGAAATGAAGAAATTGAAAATCATAAAAAATGGATAACACTGAAGAAGTTGGGCGCCCCTAGAAAGAAAAGCCTCCTATGAATTCGGAGGTCAAAATCAAGTTTTTAGCCAGAGGTGCCTCCAGAACATCTTCTTCAGAATCAGTCAGGCTCCGCCGTGAACTACTCAGCTCGCCTGTCGGGTAAACCAATCAACGAGAAATCAAAGGCGAAGTTGGAGGTCGAAATCATGAAAAGTTGAAAATGTCAAAATTTTGGTTAACACTGGATGAAGTGGGCGCCCCTGGTGAAGAAGGGCGCCCAACTTCTCATGCCTTGGAGAGTTTTTTTTGAGATTTTCAAAAGGTTTTCAAAATTGCAAAGTGAGAGAAGATGGCGTCCAAACACATTGAACAAAGATTTTAGGGTTTTGAAATAAAAGCAAAAGAAAGCAAAGCAAAAACAAAACCCTAAGTCTACTTAACATCTTTCTTTTATGTTATTTTCATTATTTTTGCAGGTAGCCTTCAAGGGAGAAAGTTGGAGCAGCAAGTTTGAAGAAATTTTTCAAGACTCAAGAACATAGCTTGCTGGTTTTTCATCATATTTTTCAGACCAGCAACATAAACCCTTGCTTTTTCAAGCTTTTTCATCCAGAAGATCAAACTTTTCAAGAAGAAGACCAAGGCATTCCATTTTTCAATCATCTGGGTCTTTTCTCTTCAATCTTCTGAAGGAAATTTTCAAGAACTTCATCAAGTTGCAGCGGTGCTTTTATTTTTGCATGTCAGGGAAAACCTCAGTGCTTTCAAATTTCAACCATCTGGAGTCCTTTCAATCGATCTTAGAAAACCCATATCAAACTTTTCAAAGAAAATTTCAAAACCTAAAGATTTGGCTGCCTTTTCGATCAAAGCGTCAGTGTTTCATATTTGATCAAGCTGAGTCCATTTCTAATTGTATTACGAACCGCCAGTGCCCGGCTTTTGTTGGTGATGAAATTAGGGTTTCTTTTTCAGTCAAAATTCAAGATTTTCAAAGGAATATTAGGTTGTCTTGCGAAATTGAGAGCAAAACCCATATCTCGAGGAAAAATTTCCCAAAATTAAAATTCCGTTGAAGCACGAAATCGCATTCTAAAATAGAAATTGTTGAACTTGTGAACATAGAAGCTGATTCTGATCATTCTTCAAGGTTTTCAATATGGAGTACCCTCCCCTCAAGTTTAAGACCAAATCAGCACTATGCTAAAAATTCATCATCTCAGCTGAAGAACAAGAGAAGGTGTGATATGAGAAAGAGGAAAGGTATCGGAAAAGAGTGTTGCAATACTCTTCTGTTGGTAATCAAGCGAAGTGTTAGAAGCATAAAGTTGCAGAGCCGCCAAGTTATCAATTAGTGAGTCATCTTTTTGGGCAGCGATGTTTGCAAGAATAGAACTCATAAAGCAACTGAAGAAGTGAAAGATCCTCTAGGTTTGATCACAAAAGGCGAAGAGATCTTGGAGAATCAGAATATTGCCTTAGTTGGCATAGATGCACCGAACCGGGACACAATCTCAAACTTCCTAGCGGATGTGATCGAGTTTTAAAGAAACGCTTTCTTCTAGAAGCTTTCTTTCCCGCTTTCTTTCTATTCTTGGAATGATCCTATCCATTCTTTTGAGGATAAAAAAGAAGATAAATATAATAGTTGGCGTTTCCCGCTTTTTCTGCTTTCTAGGGTTTTAGATATCTTCTTTCTAGATGTAGTAATAAAGCTTGCTTGCTGAGCAAGCCCTAGATTGTGAAAGCAAGGAGATTTTAGGGTTCCCTACTCCTCTGCTTCCCTATAAATAAGAGCCTTTGCTCATTTAGTTTCTTTAACCATGCTAGTGATAACAAAACGCTGAGCCTATTTTGCCTTCTATTTGTTATTCAAGTGTCGTTCAATTGTGTTGTGATAAGCAAATTGTTGAGCCTCTTTAGCCAACAAGGAGTTAGTGTGATTGCTGTTTCTATTGTGTAAGAGCAAGATTGCAAGCCTCTTTAGCTGCAATTTCTTGTTCTAGGCATGTTAGAAGTGAGCCTTGTTCCAAAAGTTTGAGTAATAAAATCATGAGCCTCCTTTGCCTTGATCCAAAATCTCAGATTTCCGTTATTTGTGTTATGCTTCTATGATCTCGATTTCAGCTTGCATTGAAGTGTGTAGATGTTTGTTGAGAAAGAGTTTATCGAAGTATTTTGTCAGAAAATCTACCTTGTTAATTTCTAACTTCTCTCGCTCTGCTATTACTTGAGAGGTTAGGAACGTCTTTAGTCTAGGTTAGTCATAGTTGAAATTCTTAACTTAGAAAATCTCAGCTGCGGCGTTTGTGTTTTATAAACCTTGTGCTCTAAGCTGATCAAAAAAGATAGGCAACTTAGTTTGGTTTACTTTCTTGGAATACCATCGATAAAAGGGAGCTTCCCTCTATTTGAAGGTTTATTTGTTGTGCATAGCTGTCCGTTTCAAATCGCATTCGGAGGTGCAATTCGCTATATGAGGAGATAGAGAGGAATTACCACAATGTAACTTAGTAAGATATGAAAGATAGTTGAACAGTTTGATTTATATGGTTTTCACACACGAAAACTGATATAATGCACAACTTCAAACACGAAAACCATATAAATCAAACTTCCTTGAATGAGAAGCAGCCTATAACCAACTAGGTGTTATATTTCAAACACGAAAACTGATCCTTGCTAGAAGGTATGCATTCCTCGAAGCACTTTTCCTGAAATCATTCCAACAGCATAACAGTATAGTAGACATGAGATAACCAAAATGAAGAATAGAAGCCTCCATTTATAGACTCTAGAAAAAAATCTCCACAGCTTCTAGAAGGTGCGCCCCACACAAGTGGTCAAGGTTTTTGACTTGACTTTTTATTTCATCCTTCAATATGGCGTCCCTCACAAGAGAAAATAATTCTTTTAATAAAATAAAGTTCACCTCCAAAGTTGGCGTCCAAACTTCTCAAGGCAATATTCTTCAACTTTTGAAATATTTTAAATATCCTCCTGATGAGGCGTCCACCCTCCAAATCCCCTTTCAAAACAACTTAAAGTTATAATATTAGGCCAAGGGGTTATAAAATGCAAATATAACCTTTGTAATCAATAAAATAATTTTGTTTCCTCCAATTTACTTCTCAGAAGCCAGAACCTGAAATACTCACCTTCTCCAACTGAAGTAGGAAGCATATTGTGCTGCTGTCAACTGAAGCACTGCTAAAAATAGAATTTACCAAAAATAATAAATTCAGAAAGTTGCTCAAAACAAAATGCAAGCCATACCATTGTGAAGCTCTTTGAAAACCTAGAAAGAATCTGCAATCCAAAATCCCAAACTCCAAGTGCAAGCCTCAAAAAAATGCAGAAACAACCTCCTATAAAATAGGAAACCCTAATTTCCACTTCCGACTAACCTACAAGCCTCCGATATAGGCTAACAGTCATCAGTACTGATCACCCCTGAGAAGGGGACATTCCAGTCCACCCTCCCCAAGATTGCTTGCCCTCAAGCAATCGCAAGTCTGGATGCTGCAAAATCTCCTCATTGGTGCTTGGTTTTGAAGTAAGCATCTTATACTTGTGTGTGTATTTCTTGTTTTATGAAAATGTGAGATTGTATGTGTAAAAATGTGTTTGTGTACTTCTTGTATTCTTAAATATATATGTAGTATTGGGTTGAGGTTGTATGAGGATTAGCTCATCTAAATTGGGAAAAGCATCCTTTGTAAGGGATAGTAAGTTGTAGGAACCTCTATGGGGAGCTAAATCCTCCTTTGACAAGGAGAGGCTCAAGGGTATGAGTACCCATGTTTATATGGTTGTATAGTGTATATGGGGATTTGATGGTATGGACGGTGTGATAAATATGGAGATTTGGTGGAATGGGGTGTTTGAGGAGGAAGGAAAATGAGATGTTTATATTGACCCTTTCTAATGGAAGCACTTAATCCCAAATCTTGTTTTCAAGGTGTTCCTCAAAAGACATTAGAATGTTAGGAATCAATGAATTTCAGTAATAACTTCTAATAAGATTGAAGATGATATAAATATTCTGATCTTGTCAAAGATTGATTCCTTTCTTCCTTACCATGAATGATTCTAAACATATATTTCATAGATACATTAGAGTAGATATTGGCATCTTCAAGATCCTATAGATGTAGTCTTGTTATACCACTTATCACCATGATGAATGCATAAAATCATTATTTCTTATTAGGCTCAATAATTACTACCAGCATCATTATTGAATAATTGTAAACAACAACATATTATTTATAGATATAAATATATATTACCTTATATATTTAAATGTATCTAAATGTACCTTTATCAATTATTAATAAATCATTCCAACTCTCTCTTTACTCCCCATTCTAATATATATTCAAACATAAACCATAATATACTTAAATATCTTCGTAAGTATCAACTGAGAGTTAAAATAATAATATGCTTACCCCACTATTCTACATGCATAAATAATTAGGAACTTTTATTGAAAATCCTTACCTCCCTTTGTATCTGAGTGGGTTCCGGAGACTACCCTTCCTTTCAAAGTCTTTGTTCCCCTTATTTCCTCCAAGACTTAACCACACTCTCAAGTTGATTATGATCTTTGTCTCACAGGTATCGAATCCCGTTATGTCAATTCTGCTAATAGACCCGAACATGCCTAAGCCCTTGGTTCTTCCTTCACCGATATGAAATAAACTCCTAAGTAAACACCTGACGGGACGATTGGGTCTCTCATTCGTTTCCCTTGTAATGTAGATACTCCAAGCCTTTAAACGTTCCTCAATACCATCCCAGCCGTCGATGGTAGATCACCCACTGCATAGGGTATTTGGTGACGGTAAGGATATATTTCAATACGTAATGCTCCGTCCGTCATTTTCCCTTATTTGAACTTGCTCGGCTGATTGGCGTTCCTTTGCTTTTGTCCCTTTTGACTTCTACGCTGACCCAAAGAGGTGATTCAAGGCTGCGTTGGAAATAAGGTGCCAGATAAGGCTTCAACCGTTTTTAAATATTCCTTATGGTATCTATTTAACTCCGCCATGTCTTTCAATTTCCATATTCTCCCAACGCAATATTAAATAATAATAAATATATATACGCCCAACAGTGTATATGTATTGACGACAATGAGAGCTAACTTGTGTGAGATGTGCCACGACTCCCACAGAACGATTCCACTCAATGAACACGTGCATATGGACCTGATGAAGCTATTGAAGCAGACGTCAATGGGATCTCCCAAAAGCAGCGGTAAGTGATACCAAGGTGGTCGTCACAATGTTTCGATACCAGATATATCATAACCATTGGTTAAGGCTCTTGTTATAAAGAACGGAAGATCACTTAAAGGATCACGGCTTTTCAATTATACATTATTATTTTAATAGATGATTAG
>VDFB02204641.1:0-24764 GCA_007258455.2 Sequoia sempervirens | reverse complement strand
AACTGGATCTCCAAACTTGCACACAACTTGATACGGGGCACTAAGATTTTTGGATAACACAAGACATACATTGATCAACCTCCCATGAATCCACAACTGAAAATAACAAAATAAAATTTTCATGTGAACCAATGAACACAAAACTATTGGATGCTCTATTCTTCCTTGATTTTCTTCAATTTGTCTACTGGTATGAGCAAATGATGATGTTCAGATCCAATCACCGACTAGGGTTGCCATGAATGACAACACAAGAAAAAATTTGTAGTATCTCTTGCCAACAATGTGAAAGAAAAGAATAATGAAGAAGGCTTAGCTAACTAGGTGGAGACCATGCCCGAATCTCCTCAGGTAAGAAATCATCTACCCTTGGTTCTCAAAACTTTAGAGAATCATATGATTGATATTGAACTCATGACCACTGCTGAGTTATATGATGAGATTGATGATGAAAAGAAACCATCTTAAATGCTTTTGCTTAGTATATAGTTATCTATAACATAAACATGGATACCATATAGTCAAAAGTCACTAAAAATGTGTGGAAAGAGTTAGTACTTAGAAGGATGGAAGCTCTAAAAGTCAAAGAAAAGATGAGAAGAGAAGCTATAAAATATATCAGTTCTACTTAGTCAAAGATATAAGTTGAAAATCTATTAAAATAATGTTCTACAATGTTTAGAGTCAAGAAGAGAGTCAAAATATTAATGAATAAGGAAGAAGAGTATGCTGAAAATATAATTCAAGAAACTCATGATTTCATTAAGTGATTAGCAAGGAGCTATGGGACAAGAACCAGTTCTTCATCTCACACTACTTAGACTCGGGAACCTACTATAGTGATAGAAGTAATGGACAATCCTACCTTGGAAACTATTGATGAGACACTTGGTGCTCTGGAGATCCCTGCCCCTCAAATGGACACAAATAAAACTACCAGTAAGAGGTCTGATGATCATCACAAGGATCAATCTGGTGAAAATAGAGAAGAACATCAAGATGATCAAAATTCAACTGGAATAGAATTATTTGTGGGATCATGATGGGGCAAAAAGTGGCAATATGATGGGTATGTGGCTAACATTTTTTTAACCCAAAATTGATGAAACGTAAGGGGTATTTAAAGGAGATTCTCAAATTTTCATCAATATAAACTATGCTTTACATTGAATTGAATAAGTAATTATTATTCATTTTCTATTCAAATTATGACTAAAGTCTTTGGTGTTGAACTGATTAAAAAAATATCTATAAGCTTTTTCAAAGCGGTATCACATTTTTTAATCAAAACATGCATCACATTCTATGCTTCACATACAATAGGATTAAAAAAGAAAAATTGAATTTCATGAAGTTTGTGAAATTGAGTGGTCGGGATATATGATTTTATATTTTTAAAGTTGATAAAAATCATAATTAATTATTTATTTGAAAAAAATTACAAAAATATGCATCACATGGGACATGAGTCCTCTACTTATATCTAAAATCTTATAAAAAAATATTATCATTTTATTGTGGTTAGGGTGGTCATAGAGACACCTACTTCTTATTTTTTCCCTAAAATTTGAGTATTATTGCATTGAAATTTCAAATTTCACAAATAGATTTCTTTTTTTTTTTTAAAACAAACCTAGTAGTTTAGAAACTTCATTCAATTTCCTATAGATTCTATTCTTGTATTTTTAGGGAAATAATATGATAATTCTTAAAATTTTTTATGTCAAGAAGTTGCCTAACTATGATTTTTTTGATTTTTTTGCCACTTAAGACCTATTTTTTTCCGCAGTGATCCTACATACCCCAATAGAGAAGAGGAAAAAAAAATGATAAGAGGAAATAAGAAAAATAAAATGATAAAGATAAGGATGATGAAGGTAAAAGAAAGAAAGAAACCACAAATCTATTTGGTGATGAAAATTAAAAAGAAAAGGAAAAAGAAGAAAAGAAGGAAGAAGAAGATAAGGAAGTCATTTTATTTGAAGGTAAAATTCTCAAAGACCCTAAATCATCAAAGAAATCTAGAGAATCATCTAGAAGTACTCTTAAAGGTCTTCTTTCAAAACAAGTTGTAACCCAACCTATGCTTCCACCTCAACTAGCAAGCTACCATCCCATTCGGGTCTTGTGGATTTGAAAAAAATCACACCTAGTGATAGAATGAAGCTATGTAATACTTTGATTAGCTCTATCACATAAGAGATTTTAGATTTGTATCAAAGAAGTAATCAGATGATAAATGATGCTATCAAAGCTCTACAAGAGAGCCCCAGTGCTACCTCAAATAACTCTTTAGCTCTAATTGAAAATTTGAGGATTATTGTTAATTATGTTAAAGAATACACATCCAATCTTAAGATGCAAACCATGAAAGAAGTAGAACTAGACTTGCTAGAGAAAAGGTTGTTATTTTTGAAAGATAAGTGTACTACTGCATGTGACAAAGATTTGGAAACACTGAAAAAGGTAAGATATTATGATGATGAAGCCCAACTACTATTTGTTTACTACATGAAATGGTCAAAATCCACTAATGGTATCAAGGATATAATGGACTCAATTGAGTCTCAACTAGTTGATACCTCCAAATATTATAAGATTGTTAGTGATAAAAACAATGTAAGATGGGTTTCTATGGTAGATCTACAAGATAAGTTCTTCATCCTAGAGAGGTAGAAGGAAGATGCTATGAGGCAGTATGCCCAGCTTGGAAATCTAGTCATGTCCAGACATATTACTATATCACATGCTCTAATTCAGGCCAAAAAACTTGAGAAAATGAACATGGCCCCATCCACTCTGGAAGAAGGAGAAGAATGCTTGGCAGAAATAGAATCTATGCATGAAAATATTTCTAGGGAAAAATGCATCTAGAATGATTGAAAGCCTACATGGGAGGTAATTCTCAAAGAAATACAAGGTTCCCCCAATTTCTGAATTTGGAGTGTTTCCCTATCCTTTGTCCTTGATGTCAAAGGGGGAGAAGAAAAGAGAAAGATAAAATATTTTTTAATGTACATATTATGAATATAAATTTCATACAGCTCCCTTCGGGTTTTATTTTTGCTAAGTACCGACCCATGCCTCAAATGATATCATCACCCTTTTTATAAAAGACCGCCAAACCTCGCCATATATGTTCTCCGGTGCTCGAAGAACTCTTCCTTATTTTTCAAATAGCCCTCACCATATTTCCCATATATCATCGTTGTGTGCATGCTTAAAGGCTGCTTCCTTTCACTTTTGAATCGGGCCTTGATTTATGTGCCACGTTCATAAGCTTTCAGGAAGACGCGGTGATTGCCAAATAAAAATCAATCTGCCGTATCTTCCCTGGTACAAAGCACTTCAATGGCAAGGAGGAATGAACTACGGGATGTGAAATGTCACCACGTGTCTCTTCGATGAATGCTTCTTCAATGCAAGGGATGGATCGAACTATGGGTTGTGATATGCTGCCACACATTCTAACTTCATAGACTAAGTGGTGACACTTTTTTGCATGGGACTATGCTAGGACCACTTCCATCATTCATAGGGGATGCACCTAGATGGGAAGCAACCACATCCTATGGCCCGATTCTTTTCTATTACAACACTCGAGGGGAATCATTGCTACTACATCATTTCCTAGGATTCTAAATCTTTTTAGTTGTTGCTCGAAAGGTGGTGGGAATGTGAACACTATATATATGGCTCTTTGCTTTAGAAAAGGGTTCTAGGTCCTAAGTTCTAGGAGTTCTGAGAGTTTGAGAATTGCAAAATTTTAGGGACACCAGGCCTTTTTATTATTATTATATTATTGTAAAAAGATTCACAAACTATAATATTGTTCAACTTTTCTGTTTTTCTTAAAGCTATTTGATTGACTTTATACTATTCCATTATTGTTTGAACAGTTCATTTGCAGATTTTCTATAATTTTAAGGTGAGTTTGCTGGTTTAGATCATTTCTTTCAACTCCTCCTTTCAAAAAATGTGTATGAAAATTATTTTATGTCATTGAATTTAATTTTCATGCTTCAACCTTTAATTTTTTTCATTCTAGGACATAGTAAATTACTGAATGGGACCTTAGATCGTATCCAAAAGATAGATTTATTGTTCCTTTTATCTAAATTTTGGCGCATCACCTTAGTTAGATCCTCTATTTTTATATCTGCTTCATTTTCACATTCCAAAAAACCAATTACAAGAGAATCTAGCTTCTTTAGAAATTTGGAGGTCACTCTGTTTAGTGCAATAGGTCCCCCATAAACTGAGTTTCCCATAAAGGACTGTTACCTTGCCAATTTTTGGCATCAATATTTTTTCTTTTTCCTAGCACACCCAGTGGGACTGATCTTAAATGAACCTAATTTTAAGGAGGGTGTATGAGCCATCAACCCGTTACTAAGTCTCAAATAAAAAATAATCTTGGTTTATTAGTATTTCCATTAGGGATAGTACAACTTGAGACCTAATTAGTGAACATTTCACTTTTTCCACCCTTTCCACTAGCCATGTTGCTTGCTAGTAATAGAAATTATGTGGCATGGGATGTTGGAAGTCCTCTTGTTGCAACTGCAGATTTATTTTTGGACCGCTATCCGGCTCACCCCTAAAAAGCTATACCTAAATTAATTAGATATGGATCACATCACCATCCGAACATCTCAAGAAGATGCTATAGGATGTATTTTTGGTGCACGTAAATTATAGACAAAAATATAGCACCAAGATTGTTTGCCTCTTTAGAGGTAAGGCACTAGACTCTTTACTCGTGATCACCGCAAGAAAATCCTATCGCATTTGGGATGACTTCGGTGACCTTTCTATCAAATATTTTCAAACGTATGGAGACCCATCCTTGTTATTATCAACTATCACTATAAAAGAGAGCTCCACGTAAGCTGCATGGTCAATTCAATGCCCCGATTCCATACAAGCTGGTAGAGAATACAAGTTGATATCCATCCACCACCCGATCTAGAATTCATGTTCTACTTGAAATCTATCAACCTCGACATTTTCATGATGATCCAATCTCTCAGTGGGACCACATTACCAGGTGCATACAACGTCACTGTCAAGGCAAAGAATAATTTGATAGATGTCGAAGTTACCACACCGCCCCGTCATTCCTATATTTCTAGAAATATTGGTTCCTTCTCAGGAGATGTCTTCTACCAGCGTGCCAACTCCTCAATCTAGGTACACATATCTAAATGTGCCACAAAATTATGCTTCTACATTTGACTCTTCAAAGGAAGAGATTAGCGAGTTCAAGGAAATGTTGCAAACTATTATCAATGACATAACTATCATCAAGAGAAATTAGGCAGTTCCTCTAAGGCCAAGCTACCAAAATTATCAAGGTGGGAAACCTTCTTACCAATAGAAGTAGTTTCAAGGAGGTGTTCACATGAGTCCATAGCAACAAAAAAATAAATTAAATAGTACTTGTTCCTTCTCCGCTACAAAGTGCTAATCTAAGCTTGAGCAGAGAGCTAACTACAGGGAAAAAAATTTAATTGATGACACCAAACCCTATTGCTTCACTTGTGGTGACTCACATATGCCCCAAAACTATCCATGTGGAAACCTACAACCAAAGGTGGCATAGCAACGTATCCAAGGCACAACATCAAATCCTAGAGGCTATGTGTATACCTCTTTACAAATGGACAATGTGGTGCTCATTGTACAAATGTAGGGGATGTCACTAGAGAAAGAAGCAGGCATCATTCTTGATCACACACTCTTCTTATGGATGGGAAGAAGTGGTTTTTTCCAATGATGCATCCACATCTAAAACACCACAAGTATAGTCTGATTACAACACCCACTTGAAAAGGAGATTCACGGGTGAACTAGTCATCTTGCAACTAGTTAGCCCACAACCTAAAAGTGCTTCTGACCAGATTCTAAGTACCTTCATAGTGGTGACACAATGTCCACTGCAAAGGGAAATTGTTATAATGAGAACCAAGGAGAAAAAACCTTCGAATCTACCACCATTCAATATGGTGGAACAATTGAAGAAATCATCCACTATTATGTCTTTGTGGGATATCTTAGCCATTTTGGAATAGAAGACATTACTAAAGAAGGATCTCTAGGAGGATGTGAGTTCCATGCCAATGGATTAGTCACTCAAAGGAAAGGCTATTGATCAATCACCTCCTACCAAAGTTATCACAAATAGCATAGCAAAATCCCCTACTAAGGTAAGAGAGAAGTCTAAGCCTCAACCCTTCTTCTTAACTCTCATTATCGGGGAGAAATTATTACATAATTACATGATTAACTCTAGTGCTAGCACCACAATCATGCCCAAGCAGATAGCTGAGGCCTTAGGACTTAGCTATGAACCTTTAAAAATGGGGGTTATGCAACTTGATGGGAATAAAGTTGAGATTGTAGGCCTCATCAAAGACCTTCCCTTTGACTCTATTCACTTTCCCTAGTATCATAGTCTGTCAAGACACTACGATCATAGATGTTCCCCCTATGTTTGGTCTCTACCTATCCTAGGAGTTTACATCAAAAATAGGTGGGTATCTTTCCCTAGATTGGTTGCATTTGATCCTAAGGACCAAGCATGGAGCTAAAATAAAGATAGTATCTAAAGCCCTACATTTGGAACATGTGGTCAATGAAGCCATGATTAAATTTGAGGCCACTCATACCTCTATCACCAAGCAAGAAATGTATTGCACTGAGCTATTGGAAGATGAAAAAGTGACCAGAGATCTGACTGATCAAGAAGATATTCTCTTGAGTGAACATATAGATATTGATCCTTTTTGCAACTACCATGCTACCAGGTTGGGCACCTATGTCCTCTATAATGAATATCAAGTGCATCTAAAGGTTTTGAAAGAACCTGAGAGGAATCAAGCCTCAGAGCTATGGACACTGCACTTTGATAGAGCAAGATGCAAGGTTAGCGCAAGATCTAGGATATGTTTAATATCCCCACACAATGAAAAAACACTGAGGTATTTCCACTTCGAGTTCACTTGCTCAAACAATGAAGTTGAATATGAAGAACTGGTGCAAGGTTTAAGCCTTGGAGAGTGAATGAGCATTAAGAAATTAATGGTGTTCATAGATTCTAAACTAGTGGTCAATCAAGTCCAAGGAATTTCTACAGCTAAGAATGTTTGCATGTGATCCTATAGAAACTGAGTGTGGGACTTGATTGGGGGCTTTGAAGCCTTCAAAATTCAAACAGTGCCCAGAGAAAAAAATATAGATGCAGATCGCATGGCAACAATCAGATCCTAGTTTGATCTTTCCTCTGACCTAATTCATAACAAACACTCTGAATGAGTGATAGTCCAACTATCCATTCTAGACAATGACTAAAGATGTAAATTGTTTGATAGTGATGAACACATTGCCTCATTCATCCAACAGTTGAGATAATTTTTTGACCAACTCCAACTAAATATCGCTGAAGCTTATGAAATAAAAATCATTAAGTTGAAGTCCAACAAGATTCCAAAGGGATTGGTCACTCTCAAAAATCTTTTTGATTATGACAATGCAATAAACGATAAGAGGAATTTTGTAGTAGATAAAGGTGACTATGTGTATCTTCAAGTGGGAGATGGAAGAAAGATCAAAGTCGAGAAGGATGTCCTGCATCATGATAAAGAAAGGCTCATTGACTTTTGCAAAAAATATGGAGTGGTAGCTTGGTCATATGAGGACCTTAAGGGATATGATCCCGATATCATACAACATACAATAGAGTTAGCAGAAGGCACAAAACCAGTCTACCAAAAAAAGAGGCCAGTGAATCCCAAGATTGAAGTGCTAATGGCATAATAATTAACAAAGCTAATCCAGTCGTGAATTGTCTTCTCAATTAAGAATAGCACATGGGTATCCAATTTGGTCATAGTTTGAAAGAAGAATGGAGATATTTTTCTATGTGTGGACTTTCGAGACCTAAATAGAGCATCCCTGAAGGATCATTACCCGCTACCTTCAATGGAGTCAATCCTGCAAACAGTGGTAGGATTGGAGATGTTTTCCCTATTATATGGCTTCTTTAGTTACAATCAAATCTGGGTCAAAGGGGAGTATCAACATAAGACAATTCTCACTACTAAGTGGGGAACATTCACATACACTAAGATGCCATTCAGCCTCTCAAATGCAGGAGCCACCTTCCAGCGGGCAATGGATATCGCTTTTAGCAAACTAATCAACAAGATTATCCTAATCTATTTGGATGATTTGATGGTGTTCTCCAAGTCCAAGGATGATCACTTTGGATCACTCAGATGATGTTCAAGAAATTCCAAGAGTTTAGGATATCTCTAAACCCAAAAAAATGTGTCTTTAGAGTTTTGCAAGGAAAGCTATTAGGGCACGTGGTGTCCAAAGAAGGGATTTCAATTAATCCTGAGTGGGTGAAAGAAATCAAATAGATTCCTCCCCCGGTCAACAAGAAAGGCATCTAGTCCTTCTTGGCATCTTTGTTGAGATTTACCTCAATTCAACAAATGCCACTAATTTAACTGGTTGCATCATTTCATTGATTTTTCGGACGAACTTTGAAACGTCAAAATTCTGACCCAGCATCATCGGTTGGGTCAGAATTTCAACATTTCAAAGTTCATCGAAAAATAGATGAAATTTCATCAAAATTCTGACGAACTTTCTTCGGATTTTGAGTCAAATTTTATCAGCAGGGAAAGGTAAATTTTGTTAAAAAAATTATTTCTAATTTTGTAGGAATAATCAGGGCAAGCATCCTAATGCTCAAAAAATATAAAACATTTAAATGGACAAAAGAATCTAGATAAGCCTTTGAGAAAGTTGAGGATGCTATTTCCTCTGCTCCTATGCTAGTCAACCCAAAATTATCAAAGGACTTCATTATGTATATATTCAGTAGCAAGTCAAGCATTGCTATTGTCTTAAATCAGAAAGATGATGAGGGAAAGGGAGAACACCTAATAGCATTTCACTACCAGACCTTGAAGGAATATGAAAGAAACTATAACTTTGTAGAGAGGAAAGCATATGCAATAGTTAAGGGGCTTAAGAAGTTTCAACATCTAATCTCTTGCAATAAAGTGATTTTTATGTCATATATGCTAGCATGTGTGAATACATCATGGAAGGAGAAATCACCAAGAAAAGAGCCAATTGGATAACCAAGATCCTCAAATATGACATTGAGGTCAAGCCTACAAAGACCATTCAAGGAAGAGGACTATGCGAATATCTTATGCATGATGAAGAAATGGCTACTAAAGAAGAGCAGCCAGAGCTAGTACGAATGAATGAGTCAGAGTCTGAAGATTGTTGGCTTGCAGATAGAGTAAGGTTTATGCACATAAGAAAATATTTTTTCAGGCCTTCCTTCTCAAAAGAGGATATTCTACCAACTGTAGAATAGTAGATAAACACTCATTGAAGGGATCCTATTCAAGACAAATTTCAATAGTGTCCTATTACAGTGTGTTAACATAGAGCAGGAAAAAAGGATCCTTGACACTTACCACAATAGTCCCATGGGTAGGAATTTCTCTACAAAGACCACCACCATCAAAATCATGTGTGCAGGGTACTTTTGGTCAATGCTTTTCAATGATTCCTACTCCTTGGTAAAAGCCTACAATGAATGCTAGTTCTTCATAGGAAAAAGAAAGAATTTTGTAATGCCTCTTAATCCAATAGTGGTTGATGAGCCATTTGAACAATGGGGCTTGGAATTCATTAGAATGATCAACCTGAACTCTAGCATAGGTCATAAATAGATCTTGATGGCCACTAACTACTCTACCAGGGTGGACCAAGTCACACTAAAGAATGCAATAGAGGCAAAGATAGTGGACTTCCTAGAGGAACTAGTGACAAGATTCAGCCCGCCCAAAACTATCATCTCTAACAATGCTAAAGCTTTCCTGGGCTCTAAGGTAAGTCAATTCGCACTTACACATGGCATATTCCTTAAGACATCATCAAACAACTGCTACTAGGAATTGGCTTAGCCGAGTCAACTAACAAGAATTCCCAGTCCACTCCTCAAAAGGATTGGGTTGGAATACCAAAGGTAATGGCATAAAAACCTCTGAGTAGCACTTTGGGAAGACCGCATAATTCCTAAGCAAGTCCTCAAGACTTCACCATATGAGTTAGTATATGGAAAAGAGGCGCTATTGCCTATCTCCATGGAGATTTTGGCACTGCAATTGCTAAAATCTCTTGAGGTGGAACAAAATGGCGCAATGGAGGTACAGTTAGCCAAGTTGCTAGAAGTACAAGAGAAAAGTGAAAAGTCCCTAATAGCCATGACTAACCACCAACAGGTGGTTAAAAGGTGGTTTGACAAGAAAGTGTCCTACAAAGGTCTAAAATGAGGAGACTTAGTGTTGAAGTTTAATGAAAGCACTATGAAGCTAGGTCAACATAGGAAGTTTGACAACCTTTGGGAAGGCCCGTTCAGGATAATTCAATGCAAAGAAAATATTGAATTTGAGTTAGAAACTATGGAAAATAAGCATTGGGTATTTTGGTCAACAAAATTCACCTTAAATTATTTAATTAAGCTTGCATATCCTACCAATGTAAATATGTTTATAGTTCTTTTTCCTTCTTTCCCTTTTGTTCCCTTTTGTTTTTGTTAGCTAGTCTTTTTACATATTCCATGGTTTGAGGTAGAAAAGAGTAGGTTTATTGTAGAGATTAGACACAATAAATCAAAAACAAAAATAAAATGTAATTCACATGCAAGATTAAATTCATACATATATGTTGAAAAGGAAAAAGATGACCCATGAAGCAGATAAAACAAGATGATTATATAAAGTTATATTTTCATTATATATATGCTTAAGTATTTACATTGTCAAAATGGCTCAAGGGCTACGCTTCTAAAAGTATATAGTTCTATTTTGCTTCTTTCATATATTCTACGGAAAAGCATTTTCAAGCATGTATACAAAAAATGGACTAATTTCTATGAGTTTGTTTTTAAAAATCAAAAAGAAAAACATTAAGGTCTTCAATCCATAGCATGGGTAGCAGCAATAGACACATCAACCACAGCATCCACAATATCTTCATCAACAAGGGCATCATCACCAACAACAAGACATTTTTGGGAAAAAATGGCTAGCTCTGAGGGGAACACCAAGTCTAAGTCTAATGCGGGCTTAGCTCAATGTCATAGGAACCACACCATGTTGTAGATGCGAAAGAGAAAGTGGCAGGAACGAGTGACCCTCTCATGGTGCTCATTCTATGACTAGAGGCAAAATATACTCAGAAATGGTAGCCATGGTACAACATTGTCCTCTTTAGTGAACCTCCTAAGGTCGCTCATGGTCGCACTCTCCACCATATGTGCACAACATTTTCCACTACTCTGGCCATTTTGCAATTCTTGAAAATTTCCTGACCGCATAATACTATAGCTTGGGGACTCCAATATCAATCATGGAGGAAACAGAATGTGAGAAAACATCAGTGCTAACTTGATATTTGTCCTCATATTTGAGGTACTCCTATCCCAAAACCCATTTCATGGCTAAGATAGCCTACGAGTGCTTATTCTTCATCATACTCTTCAAGCACCTAGTTGAAATCTTGCCTAAAAAAAATGTTTGGGACTTATGAAATACTAGCATAATTGGGGTATTCATGCTAGCAGATTCTCTGCAACTACCTTAAAACTACTTATGCAAACTGCCTACCTCTAGCCTATGAAAACACTATGCAACTACTAATGCTAAATTGCTAAGACAATTACCTATTACTAACTTTTCTCAAATCACTAAGTGTGATTTCGCTACTACTTAGGTGCCTATTTATAGAAAAAGCGAGGAAATGCGTGGTAATTTGCTTACCATAAATGTGAGGCTAATCAAGTACCAACTTGAAAGCCATGCTAGAGCTTGCTCGAATTTCCCACCCAGTTGCATCTACTGAGTATGGCTTGTTACAAGCAAAACTAATAAGGGCTAATTAATTAGCCTAAGCCGGTGGCAACAATTGATAGTGTTATGCATGGCTAAATACTGAGGTTTCATTCTCCAGGTGTTTGGTGAACTCCAAAGAAAATCTCATATCTTTTTAAGAATTGATCGCATCTTTGGCTTAGTCATTCCTTTTTGGATATTAATTTCCAATGCGTACAAATGCTTCAACTACTGGAAAAATGTTGGCTCAAGTTCCAAGAAAATTGTGTTGTAGAATAGGGTTGTGAATTGAAATTATGAATTATTTTCATTTCAAAATGGCAAGTGATTCATTGTGCACAAGACAAAATTTTGGTGATACATGCTGAATTAAATGCAAAAAGGTAACTCCTTTCTACCACCTTGAGAAAAAATAGCTAAGCATTGCATGCAAAATGTTTAAGCACTTAAAAGGTTTTTTCAAATACAATACTTAAAGTGAAAGAAATTTCTAGTGCACAACCAGAGCAAGATAAACTTGTATACAGATTCAAGCTAAGTAGAAGCTTTACGCAAACCAAAAATGGTAGAAAGTTCAAGCCAAGAAGTATAGGGAGAGGTAACATGAAGCTTATTTAAAGTTATCCAAGGAGCACTAGCCATCAATGTCTTCAAACACATTTCTTATGCCATGCCTAGTGTTTTAGACAAGCCAAAGTGAGAAAAAACATAGGAACTAGAGAAGCTCAAAAGCTATAGAAACCATAACCTAATCTAGGAGGATTGGGATGATATTCATGATCCCAGTCTTGCAAAGAACCCTAAATCATTGAGGGAAGTAGCCTGCAAAAGAATGAAGGTATCCAAAAACATAATGTCAATGACAAAGAAGATATGGTTCAATGGGCTTCCATAATATATGGTCCCATATGTGCACTATTTCCTAGAATTAGTCAATGCGGATGTTGAACATTTCAACCCAAGCACCAAAATTATCAAGGACCAGACTCTACTAGTTAATATTAGCCCAAGATCTATCTAGAATATGTTGTGTATTCCTGATCATACCTCCAGAAAGATAAAAATAGAGACATTCAATATTGCAAAAGGGGAAAATATATGAAATATGAGGGATAAGGCTCTGGAGTTTTATAACAAAGAAGCCAAAAGGATTGAGGTAGACTAGAAGAACCTACCAAGGATCCTAATGTAGCATGGTGCTTTCAACATAAACCTACAAGAGGCCTTTTCAATGTTGGCATTTTTTTGTGATCTAGACACCGACAAGGAGGTGCATGGGTTACAGTGGGGCCTGGGTTTCTATTTTTGCAGGTAACAATCTTTCTTCTGGTATGATTTTACAAAATACCTCACAAAGGAAATGATAGAGAAAATTAGGAATTACCAAGCTAAACAAAGGTTTAGGTTTCCTTCCTATCTTGCTCATATATTTTTGCATCAAAACCCTAATTTCTTTGATAAGCATTTGAAGTTGTCTATTTTTTATGAAAGAAATAGAAGAAAGCTAGTTTCTGTCTAGACTCCTCTCCTCTCTTCCACTTTTGACTATTATGCATTTTCAGATTATTTCTTGACTCTGATTTTTTAAGATTTGCAAGGAGAGGATGGTATTAACCAGATTACTAAGACACAGACAAAGTATATGCAAAATTTCATTCCCACATGTGACTAGTTTTTCAAAGCATATTTCACATTCATCCAAATGTGAGGCTTCACGAAGGGACCATTCTTCCTTCTGACATGCATTATAGATCGACTGCTAGCTCTTCAATTGTTCTGATAGGAATGCATTATTAATGCTACCTTCTATGGAGGGAAAGCCAAGAGGAATGGGTTTTTCATCTATCCAATAAGCTTCAAGATAGTGGTTGTGAAAAAGAAAAAGGTAGTGCACGTACTCTTACAAGATAAGCTGGCTCATCAAGGGTTAGTAATGATCTATGAAAAATGGAATTACAACCCTTTCAATGATCTACCATATGAGCATATCAATGTAACTCACTGTTCTTGGCCTTACTAGGAAAAGAGGCACAACCCACTAAAGGATGAAGATGAATTATTGGTTGACCTAATCCACAATCCTACAAAAGATAGCAGACTGCCATGGAATAAGTTTAATTTCATTGTCATAGATTATGATGAGAATCACAAAATGGGAGCCTCCCTAATCAATAAGTTAAGAGAAGAAGAAGAATGGAGTGTGGTAAGGATTAGATCCTTCTAGGTGTATTTCCAAGAGACAAAATGACTTGATGCCCCTTATAATAGCTTGAAGGATGATGAATATTTTGATAAGTTATGGGATGATGAGCATCTTGCTTCTGACTCAATTGCTAGTGGAGGCAATGACTCTAATGAAGAAGAAGAGTAGGTAGAGGAGGAAGCTAAGACATCAACATCCTCCGCTCAGCAAAGGAAAAGGTCCACAAGGAAGCCTACCTATGTCGCTTCAAATGTGTAACTAAATATATCAAGAGCCTCATGGAGGCTTACCTGGGCCTCAAAAGCAACAAGATGGTCCCAACAACAATAGCCAGAGGTTATAGAGATGGGAGACTCCCCACCCCCTAAATGACAACACACAAAAGATATTATGTGATAGGGTTCACAAGAACCTCTCACAAGAAAAGTCTCATAGTGAACCAAGAGTTTGAAGTAAGTGAGGAGCTAGCAATAGGCATATCACTGCCACCATCTAGTCAGTAGGTAATGTTCACCCCTTCTTTTCTTACTTCTCAATATTTAGTATCCTTTTTTTTTTGGTGCCCCTTACTACAAGTTTCGTCTCTACCTTCTCTACCTCTACTACAATGTTTGTAAGAGATTTCTCCCAATTCACCTAGACAGGGCCATCTATCTTAACACCTTCGCAAACCCTAACACCATCCATCACTACCCAATCTCTCCTTGCCTCTCTTTCTATAGGTTCGGCCACCATTAACACCCATGTTGCTTCTACTACCTCAAGTCTAACCCATTATTCCCAACAAGTAGACTTTCTAATGACTACCTCATCATTGCAGCAATTGATGAGCCCTTCTGTCAGTTCATAAACTGAACTTCGGAAAGTCCATTATTTCTCCCCACATACTATTACTCTCTAGAAGAGAAAAATGTAGGGTTTTTCCACACTTACACTCCCTTTTTCCCTACCTCCCAGTGCACCCTTTACAGGTGGGCTAGTTCAGTCACCATCCCAATTCATAGCCCAAGGAGAAGCCAAAAAACATGCACGAGCTCTCAAAATGCAAAAGAAAAAGGCTAAGGATGTAAAAAGGGATGGGGAGCAAAAGGTATATACTATGTACAATGAGGTGCATCAAATGTTGAATTTTTCCACCATGTACCTAAACACCACTTAAACACAAGGGGAAATGTTGCCAGATGATTACAACATGTATGCTATGGGACTCAATTTGAGAGTAGCCCGATCATAGGACAAGGTATAACTCATGGAGGAAATGCAGTGGGTGGTGATGAATAACTTCATCCACTATGTCCATCAACAAAAAAGAAAGGAGCAACTGAAGCTTGTGAAGGAAAGGGTCAATTTCCTAGAGATGAAGGAGAAATCACTAGAAGCAGAAGTTTCATGCTTATCAGAGAAAGCACAGGAAAAAGATTTGGAGTAGAAAAAACTCTAAGAGGAACTTAATAAGTCCCAATCCATTTATCCCACCCTAATCAATGAATTGAAAATGAGGAACCAGGAATATCAGAGCCAATTGTCCCTAGTAGAGTAGAATATGCAAGAAAAGGATGAAGAGCTAGTATCTCAGCTCACTCAACATAAGTAGGAATTAGAAAAAATTAAGGTATACTTTGAGTGCCAAAGACCCAATTAGAAAAAGAGCTCTAAGAGATGAAGTCTTCTCTTGAAACAGATTTGGAAAACCATGCCTAGGCCAAGGAGAACTAGTTTAAGGAGTTAAGTAACATAGGGGAGCAACTTGCATTTGGAAAAAGGATAATTGCGGAATTAACAGAGGATGTTAGATCAAAGGATGTGGAGATTTACCTTCTAAAGATTTCTCCCTAGGCCCTTATTGTGTAGTCGAACCTTATCCTAGTAGCTCAATAGCTATACATTTCATACTAGGAAAAGGTTAAGGACTTCTACCTAACACTGTAGCCAATGCTCCAATTCATCTCGAAAGCAACAAATTTGAGTAAGAAAGTTCACAGAACAATTGAATAGTTCCCAAGGTTCATCAAAAAAGGGTTCCTGAGGCAAAGAGTTTTCTAAGTTAGCTATACATGATCTCTGATGAAAACCTGGAAAAGGCAGGGATTAAAGATCAGAATGTTTCCCAGACGTCAAACAAATTCATCCATTGCCACTTAGCCATCCTGCATACTCACATCTGCTCAACTACTTTGAACAAGAGTATGGATGGCATGTGGGAAAATTTCTCCTAGTTGACCGAGATGGGCCTACCATCCCCATTTTTTAAGGATGGGTTGATCGCCATAGTTGAGAAAATTGAAACAAAGATTGAAGAAAAGGAGTAGGACCCAACCGCTTTCAAGAACTTCAGCCAACCTCCTACCATAGTAGACATTGAACATGCCATTCATTTGGTTGTGTGCCTACTTTTCCATTGTGAGTTATGGGTCGTTTACCTAAGGTATTTCCTTATAAATAAATGCTCGACCTAGGTGGGGTACAGGAGAATCTATGCAATGTATCAAGACCATTCAAAGACGACTGGCCGCCCTTATAGGAAGCCCTTTATAAACTCTAACTCTGTCACCTAATTTATGGAACTCTAGTCTGTGAACTAGAGAAAAATATGGGTTCCCCATTGCTCAAGTGAAACACCCCTAATAGTTTCCAAAAGTTGTGAATATAAAATTTATATAGCTCCCTTTAGGTTTTAATTTTGCTAAGTACTAGCCCATGCCTCAAATTAACATCATCACCCCTTTTTGATAAAAGATCACCAACCTCCACCATGTGTCAACTCAGTGCTTTTTGAAGGAGATCTTCCCTTCATTTATCTAATGGCCCCTATCATGTTTCCACATGTCATTGCCACACACGCTTAAAGGTTGCTTCCTCTCACTTTTGAATCAGGCCCTGACCTTGTGCCACATTGCCTTCATTCGCATAAGCTTTTGCATACCCCATAGTCAGTTCCAAATAAAAATAAATCTTCCATGTTTCTTCTTAGCACAAGCCTTCAATGGAAAGAAGGTGGAATGAACTACGGGCTATGAAATGCCACCATGTGTCTCTTCGGTGAATGCTTTTTGAGTACAAGGGATGGAGTGAACTATGGGATACAATATGCTGCCACGTGTTTTAACTACCTATACTAAGTGGTGAAACTTGTTTGCACAAGATTGACTATGTTAGGACCAATGCCATCATTCGTAAGGGATGCACCTAGATGGGGAGCAACCACATGCTATGGCTCAAATATTTTCTATTACGATGGTTGGGGGGAACAATTCTTGCTACATCATTGCTTAGGATTCCAAATAATTTTTAGTATTTTCTCAACAGGCGGTGGGAATTTGCACAATATATATGGCTCTTTGCTTTTGAAAAGGGTTCCAGGTTCTATGTTCCAAGAGTTTCAAGAGTTCAAGAATTGCAAAATTTTAGAGACACCAAGCCTTTTTATTGTTATTAGATTATTGCAAAAGGACTCATAGACTATGCCATTGTTTTTCCTTTTTAATTTTCATGAAGCTATTTGATTAACTTTATATTGTGCCATTATTGTTTGAATATTTCATTTTCAGAACTTCTATAATTTTAATGTGAGTTTCCTGGTTTAGATCATGTCTTTCGAATCCTTTCAAAAAATGTGTATGAAAATTATTTTGTGTCATTGAATGTATTATTCATGCTTCAACCTTTAATTTTTGTCATTCTAGGAGATAGAAAATTACTGAATGGGCCCTTAGATCGTAACCAAAAGATAGATTTATCATGCCTTTTACCTAAATTTTGGTGCATCACCTTAGTGAGATCCTTTATTTTTATATCTATTTCATTTTCCCATTCAAAAAAAATAATTACAGAAGAAGTCGACTTCTTTAAAAATACATAGGTCACTCAGTTTAATGCAATAGTTCCCCAATAAACTGAGTTTCCTAAGAAGGGTTGTTATCTTGCCAATTTTTGGCATCAACACATATGTTAGGTGAATATTGTGCATACCTTTTGTTTTGAGGAAAATTTCATTTTCGGCACATGTTTCCATCAATTACAAAGGGGGAGATTGTTGTAAGAATGAAGAAGGTGCCCTCTATTTTTGTTGTCATTGATGCCAACATTGGTTGGTAACTATCTATGAAATCTGTATCTTGACATGGAAATCTTTGTAGTCAGAGGAAATTCAATGAGTCTTTGATATCTTGATCAGGTGTGTTAGCTACATGTTACATGTGTTTTAAGCATATTTTTGTGATCCTGTTGGTCTACCCTAATGACAAGACTTTTTTTTTGGTTGACAAGGTGTATCTTCTGTGTGCGTTTTAATTTAGGTCCAAGCCAACCTAGGTTGTGGATAACATATTTTGTTCTATATGTCAAAATAAATTTTGACTAAGCCAACAAAATCTTTTTTATTTTAAGTATTCCCTTAATTAGGCTAATCTAATTAATTAATATTGGAAGCTATGTCTACATATATCTATGATGGCCTGAGAAATGAAAGGCATGAAGGAGATATGAAAGCTATGTGACAAGGGTAACAATGTAAAGTTGCTGATAGTGTTTTATGTATTGAAAACTAGACCAAAAATATAGAGCTTAACTAAAACTACATTCAACACTATGTAGGTGCACTTCTACAGTTCATTCTTGGTAGTGAGCCAAATATTTTATACTTTGGCATTAAGCCACATTTTTTTTTTGGTTGTTATCCCTCTAATATCTTATAACTGGTTATAATATATTGTGAGCTAATCGTCATCGTGGTTTTTTCCATTTTGGATTTTCCACATAAAAATCCTAGTGTCAATGTGTTATGATTTTCTTTATGTTCTAGTTCAACTTTGTTGCTAAATGTGGATTGATAATTGGATGGTTACTAATTAATTTGGTTAGCCGAATACTAATTCACCCCCCTCTCAATATTCTATACATTCAATATAAACCCCTTTATTAGTATTCCCACAACCACAACAAAAATGATAATGATGGTATAAGTGTTGTGCCCTCAATGGGGTAGAGGAAATGTAGACAATAATCATTGTAATAAATTAATAACATTAAATAATGTTACCTTAGGCATGAAACCTTGTTGAAGTGATTCCACACCATAAGTTGCACAAAGATTTGATGAAGAATGATTGAATTTCCTTCAAACCCTACAAGGGGTTAGTCCACATAAGGAAATATATAGTTGTAGAAAGTAGAGAAGAGGTTCCATACATGTATCTTCACAATTTTCCATAATAATTTCTCGTAGTTCATAATAGATCATTTTAATGTTCAAATGAGAGCAAAAAAATTATATATGCATCCCAATTGATTTTTTTGAACTTAGGTCGACCTAGGATCATTTTAAAACATCAAAGGTTGATACTAGAGGTGGTAAATATTTAAAATCACATTCTTAGGACTAGAGTGCCCACAATAGTGTCAAGGCCTTTTTGGCCCCAAAAACTAGGTATTTTGGGTCCAATTAAATGTATTTTCCTAATCTAACCCTAAAATAAAAAATATGAATGTAATTAGTTTTATATGCAAAATAGGGTGCCCAATCTAGCATGAAATTCTTAGGTGTAACAATTTACCATACTATAGTTAGGATAATAGGATAAATAGGAAATATTAGTTCAATAAAGATAACATCATTTAGTTAATATAGGGGATCTAGAATAGATGAATTAGGGACAAATCTATCAATATATTTTTTTCTAGCCCTAGGTATGGTTTGGATGTTAAATGCTTCAATTATTTAATTAGCTCCCACACCCTCTTATAGTAGGCCTTTGATATATTTTCCTTTGTTGTTCTTTAAACTCTAATCTAATGCATAATTGTATCACAATCACCAAATAATTGTAAGGTTTTAATCCATCTTTTATATACAAGTTGGAGGCCATTGATTAGAGCTTCATAATCAGCCACATTGATGGTACAACTAAATTGAAGCCTAATAAATGAGTAGTATTTTTCATTGCTAGAGAAAACCAAAATTATACTAGCACCAATACCATTTTTATTTCTTGAGCAATCAAAAAAATATCCAAAGGCCCTATGTTTCCTCTTAACCCTTCATGAGATCTGTGATAGGAGTGTTTTACTCATGTATGAAATAGTTGTGTAGCCTAGTCTTGTCTACATCATTATATGGGTCAAATTAAAAATAATTACCCCATTCATCTAATAAATAATCAAGAACAATCTCCAAAGGAGTTGCAGTCTCATGAATGATTTTATCTCTATCTAGATCATGCAATGTATAGTTCATATTTATGGGACTAGGATGTATGGTTCATTGTGGTCTTTTGTAATGGTCTCTACTTTTATGGTCATTTTTTGTACAATACCTTGAACATTGTAAATAGCATATGGGACCAATTGAAAGATAGGTACCCTCTTATTTTGGTAGTGAACTCCTTAGACAAATAAATGGCAAATAAAGTATGAAGACCTCTATAACTAATATGTCTTATAACACTATACATTTAGGGAATGCATGTACAGTTAATTTTGAATCTTTAATGAATCCTACTATTGTAATAATTTAGTGCCATCCACTTATACAACACCTTTAGATATTGGTTCATACATGATATTGATGAGATCATCTACCTTCTTAGGTATGAATATGATAATATCTCATAAATTATATTGAATATAATTATAGAATAAATGATCTCCATTGATTAATTTCATATAGAAGAGAGATAGTTTAGTTATCTTGCTTGCATTTACTTCTTCCTTTGGTTGAATTAGGCTTGTTGGAGCTATTATTATTTATTTTACAAAAACACCACTTGGCTGATTGATATAATTTAATGCTTCCCTTAAAAACTCCCTTTGAGATGGAATGAATAAATCTTACCACATGTTAAAATTTAGGTTGGACTTATTCATTTTCTCTACAAAATATTGAAAGGGGGATGACTAAATTTTAAAGAAAATTTTATAGTAGAGTTTAGCTTTGTTTATTGGTTGACCAAGGGTTGATCTTGTGCTTGGTTGTCCTTTCCTATTGTACCTAATTGTGTAGCTCTTTGAGATTCTTGGGAAGTTGATACCTGGCCAACCATGTAAGATGTTCCATTTTCCATTTATCTTATTTTTTCTCTACTATTTTGGTCAATTGAATTACCAAATGTAATTTAGATTATGCCACAATAATCTACCTCGTGCTAATTTACCAATGCAGAATTTATTAGAATCAAGAAGTTGGGTACACGAAGAGGGGAAATTTCAGGCAAAACAAAAAGTTTCAAGTAAGAAACGCTGCGATGTTTTTCAAAAATGCTGTGCACGATTACGTAAAGAGTACCTCGAGCCTAAGTCCAACATGTACATGTTCAACTTTAGGTAACGCGGAACCTAAAACATGTACTGTTTCAAAACGCGGTACGTGCTTTGTGAAAGTATTTTTTTTTAATAAACGACTATATTTCATTTTCCTCATCATTTTAGTCCATGCCAGAGAAGAATAGAGGAGATTGCGTACGCGTTTCAAAGGCCTTGATTGAAGAAAAATTTGACTGCCACCTCCTCCCATCGACACAACCGACCTCATCGACCTCCAGGTTGGTTGAATTCTTCCTTTTTTTGCTTTATATCTTGTTTTTTTGTTTTATATCTTGTTTTTCGTTTCAGGCCTACAGTGTCCACTTTCTGACAGTGAGCTTGCCCAATACTTCATGTTTCACCGCACGCAAGCAAAACCACCACTTTGTTCAAATAGCTCAAAATTGAAAACCGCTTGAAACCCAAACGTACACTAACTTAGAAATCAAAACCCTAGAAACCCTAGGTTACAAAATTTACATAGGTCCCTAAAAACTAATTTACACATGTTAATCCTTGGACCTAAACCCTAAAACGTAAACCTAAAGCCCTATTTACCTTAATTTACGTAAACCTAAAATGGGCTATTTACCCTAAAACGTAAACCTAAAACCCTAAATTAGGGCTCCTCAAGGAGGTTTAGATTACATTTTATATTTGACATAACCTTCTTTGTATGATTTTTACTCACTCATGGTTCTTAGTTTATTTAGGGTGGAAGTGATGAAAAGTTCAATATTAGGGGCATGTGATATAATAGAAGAGGTAAAATAAGGATGTGTAGTAAGATTTGATGACATAACATGTAGGGAGGGATCACAAATTATAGTCCATAGGTTAGGTACACTTTGGTATGTCATTGGTGATCCACACAACTACCAATGAAATTCATAATTGACTAATAAAGGAGGTACAAACAATTGATGCATAGATCTATATATTAACCAACAAATTGATTTAATTATAATATGTTCACATAATATAAATTTGATAGCTAATTTTATCTCAGAAAACTTCATGATTGTATAATTTAACTTGAGAAAGTGTACTAGTGAAGTAAAATAATTTACCTCATGTGAAACGATGTGCTTGATTTAATAAGTGTATATATCATGATTCTAGTTGATATGAGCATGTAATAACTCTATATCAATGTTATTAACTCTATATAGTGTAATGATGTATTATCTTAAAAAACATAGAAATGAAAAGTCATAATTTTGTTAATCTAGGACTATGTGCAGACATGGATAGAGCTAGACACATAACAAAAACATAATCAAATAAATATTAAAATGTTCTAAAGAAGCATGAATGATTTCTACCCATTTCTCTTTATTTGGATGTGAGATCCTTTTGTGAATTATGTGTAAGGATGCATTATGATCATATTTAAGCCTTGAAATTTCATAGGATGTTATTAATAAGATCTATAGGTTGTGTGTAATCCAATTCATATTTTTAAACTCTCATGTGTAGTGGTACTTGTTCTAGATTAGAAACTAAATGTTGTACTTTCTCTAAACTAGTGTATGAAAGCTAACTTGTAGCATGAACATTTTAATTTGGAAAATTCAAATTAATTTTTTGAAAAAATTGATAGATGATTCATAAATGCAAGTAAATTCTATAACCAAAGGTTTATTTTCTAAGATTATTTATTTATTGAATTGATCAATTGATTCCTCACTTAGTGGCAGTTAGGTTCTTTTTTTGAAAACCCATGCACATCTAGAATTTATATAAATATTCAAAGAAAGAGTCTATGCCATAGAAAAGTTTCAAAAAATATATGATTAGAAAAAAAATTGGGTCTAAATCACTTTAGATCTCCTCTTCCTTTTTAAATCATCCAAAAGTGCTTAGAGGTCCAAATAGGTTCAAAATCCATCATAACTCAACAACTTACTTATAATTGAAATCTAAAATTCCTAATTGTTGATATATTGAAGCTATTCCTAGAATGTCACATATTTTATTCAAAGCACTAAGTTTAGGTGGTAGGGTTTCTCATTTACTTGTAAAAAATTATTCATGTGTATTCTATATGTTTTCATGTCATCAAATCTCTAAATCTAAACCCTAAACCCTAATTTAGCATTCATTTTGTTGTAGGACCTTAAAATGAAATTTGGTTGCCTTAGGCAACTCCACCAAATTTTATTCCCTTAAGCCAGGGAACATTTTTTCCTAGTCCACCTTACTAGACATAGATCCCCTTAAGCCATCCCATCACCCCTAAATCATAAATTGATGTCTTAAGGGGTCTTAATATGACATTTCTTAATGGGATCAAAGAATTTCTAAAACTTTGGTGAATAGAGCTCAAGCTCATCTTTGTTTATTTCGTACATTGCAATTGGGTCACTAGCATATATCTATGTGTCCCCTTTGAATGTCTTCTATTAATTTTTCATTCTTATCTTAGTATTCTTTGAAAACAATGAATGAGATTATAAATTTTAATGTTAGTGTTAAATTTATAATTTCTTCTTAACTACTTTGTCCCACTATAGAGATCTTGTGTCTCTTATCATGAAATTTGAAAATTTAGATAAATCAATTTATGTCCTCGGATTTAATTAAATTTTGTCATACTTGATTAATACATCTATTCATTTTTTTGTAGGACCTTAAAATGAAATTTGGTTGCCTTAGGCAACTCCACCAAATTCTATTCCCTTAAGCCATGGACCATTTTGTCCTAGGACCTTACTACACATAGATCCACTTAAGCCATCCTATACCCTAAATCGTAAATCGATGTCTTAAGGGGGAATTTGACATTTCTTAAGGGGATCAATTTGGTGAATAGAGCTTGGTCACTCATCTTTTTTTATATTTTGTACATTGCAATTAGGTCACTAGCATATATCTATGTGTCCCTTTCAATGTCTTCTATTAATTTTTCATTCTTATCTTTAGTATTATTTTAAAATAATGAATGAGATTAAATAAATTTTAATAAAACCCCATAATTTCATTTCTACCCTTCATATTAACAACCCCACACTGGACTCAATTTAATGTGTGTACATGCTATGAATTTTTAATGTTATGTATTTTATAATGTTATAAATCGAATGGTCTTCAAATGAAATATATGTTGAATTTGTGCATGTTCAATGTGATTTTTAAATAACTTTCAAATTGTGTGCATTATTTAATTAGTGTGTTGATATATATTTTTTAATTGTTTAACATGCAGTTGCCATATCATTTCTCACATGGATCCATTGTTTAATTTAGAGTATTTTATTCCCAATCAAGAAATTCCTATAGATCCCATACATCCCAATCCACCACATGAACAAAACCCTAGCACACCTCCACATTCT